>HF911007.1:0-11554 GCA_000341915.2 Megaselia scalaris
ATAAAAAGGAAGACTTTTATCAAAGGGACTATGTAATTATTTCATACTTTGTGGTCCAGTAGTCTAAGTCGTCTTTAATCTTAGCTTCAATGAAGATGTTAGCTTCTGAAATGCCTCTAATACATAAGCTGGAAAAAGTCCAAAATAATATAATTCGAACCTACCTTCCAAAGCCATAGAAACGGAAAAAGGATGCATCATTTTGTATAGGAAGAAAAGAAGTAAGTTAATTAAGCGAAATAAGCTTAAAGGGGTAATTTAAATTCTATTGGGAATACCAAAAGGATATTAATTACACAAACCCATTCATTAATTTTAATTGCTGGCACTGGACTGGGTCAACTATCCGATCCTGTCAACTTCTAGATTTTTTTTTTGTTTTTGTTTCTATTTTTGTTTTATTTATTTGTATTTTGTATTCCGACACCAACAATTTCCTTCCGGGGGGGGGGTAGAAACTTTTTAGGTGAGAGGGTCTCCCCTCAATATGACATCTCTATTTCTTTTTGGACCTAGGGCCCAAAAATTGTGTACAACTAGTAATGGATAATCGTTATGAAAGGTTAGATTAGGATAGCAGAGGAATAATATAATTAGGTTCACTAGGCACTGTAGCCTATAGTGATACTCGTAACCCAAGCCTATCTGTCGTACTGATCAAAGTACTTTGTCATTTTGATGTAATGTAGTAGATGATGAGATAAAAAGTAATTGCCTAAGATCCAATTTCTTTTGACCGCCAGTGCAGGGCACTTACACAAAATGTGATATACATCATTGACACACTAGAGATCCTGACGAAATCTACATTCCTCGGTGGTTGCAATGCCTATTCTCTTCGATATCTTCCCCTATAGACAGTGACCTGTTAGGATTCCTATAGATATTCTCATATCGTTCTTACTAAATCTTAACAATTCCTTTCTCTTTTTGCTACTGACAGAAGGAAAGAATAGCCTTGCGCCCATGCAGGGGGGGGGGTCGGACCGAAGATTATCCGAAGCATTTTTCTCTCAAAAACTACAAACATTTCTCATCTGATGCTTTCATCGTCCATGCTTCATAACAGCACCGCATGCTTTGATCGCCATTTAGCAGTTCGCTGAAGAATTCTTGCCATCTTCTAAGAACTGCCTGTGTTTCGGTTATAAGTTTCCACTTTTATCGTTCCATGCAATGATTTTCATGATAAAACTTCCTAGTCTGCTTAGATTCCCTCAGAAACTCCAGTTTTTGGATTTCTTCTTTTTCGTAGCGATTTTTCTTTTGCCTGCACATCTTTGAGGCCTCCCTCCTTTTGTTTTTGTTTTCCTCACAGTTACTACGAGTGTTCCTCTATATGTATTTGTGATAGGCTAATTATTTTTGAGCTGAGTGACACCGATAACAGGGGCAATGAGTTCTAAGATTGATCTCCGGAAAACATATTATGGAACACTCAAGAATTGAGTTCAAGAGGGAATAAAAGACTGAATATTTGTATATATGTTGTTTAAGATTCGTTGAGAAGCCAGGAAGCAAACATGAAAAACAACCTTTCCTTTCGACGTCTCAATCTCAATTCTCTCTCTCTCTCTCTTTTTCTCTTTTTGTCTCTTATTCTTTTCATCTTTAGGAGATGAAGAGCAGTCAAGTAACTTTGCGGCAGTAGCGGGATTCAAATTAGCCAAATAAATTTTCATAACGTTACACGTTATAACTATGAACTAACATAGACGGTAAGTGTATGTTACGCATAACTTACGTAGGTAACATCTGATTATTTATGTTAGTTACTGTAAATAATTACATTTACTGCGTGAAGATAGCTAACTTCTATTTTTTTTATTTTTAAATTTATATTTTAATAAATTAATAAAATACCATTTGAATCGTTGCTAGCTTAACAACTTAGTAACGGGTTAGTTACATAATTTACAGTAAGTTACGACACTTAAAGTAGGTAACTAATGCAAATATAAATTTCGCCCATCTTTGGTGGCTAAGGAGATCAGAGTAAAACGTCTAGCATGGGCAAGTCATGAAGCTAAACTAACCAGCAAGAGTATTCAAACCAACGGGCGATAGTGGTTGAGCTTGTCTCGTGGCAGATGGGTAGACTTAGTAAACACTGACGTGAAGAAACTAGCTATTACCAACCGGGAACATGTGGCTCAAGACAGGATGAGCTGGATGACAACCAAACAGAATATATTTGACGGTTCACAATTTCTTTTCAAACTCCTGTGATTACTACCTTTAAAAAGGTACATATTGCTTATATAAACAATTTTGGTGAAATATGCGGTCATAAGAGCAAGGGTTCACTATGGTGATGTTCCAATGGATTCATAATGAAATTGAAGAACCTATAATTTGAATTACTGGAAGCAAAAAACCACTACTACAAAACAGAGACCAGACCAGAAACACAAAGTGTTCCACACAAGATGCCACATCCTATGAATTTTGATATATCGCATCCAAGAATAACATTCTTTTCAGTGTTCACTTCTACATTAGCTTATCTTTTAGCTTTGCGTTTTTATAGAGATGGCTTTTTAATTACATACTTTACGGTTATTTTGGTAATGTTATATATAATATTTCCCATATTAGACGCATTATTGTTATAGATTTTGTGAAAAACAAAGGGGATATAATAAAATGAATATACATGTTGCATTAGCAATATTTTAAATATTTATTTTCTACTTTGTTAATTTATTGTAGTAACTTTTAAAATTAAAAAACCTTAATAGAGCAGCTGGAGGAGCTGAAGACAAAGCCCTAAAGATACCTGAGGATAGAAGATATCAACGAATATTTTGGATAGACAGCCCAACTGATAAAATTGAAGCTTATCAACTGTTAGCTATGGAACTTCGTCTACTAGCGAAAGATGATTTTGAAATCTATCCAGAGGCAGTGAGAACCGTATTGAAAGATGTTTACGTAGATGACGTACTCTCAGGTGGAGATACAACTGAACAATGTATAAAATTGCTACATGATCTTAGAGCCTTGCTCAGGCGAGGAGGAATGACTTAGCACGAATGGTCTAGCAATAACAGAGACATTGTTAATGAATTGACACAAAGGAAAATATATTGAATATTGGATATGAAGAGAACAAAAGAAGTTTTGGCATTGAATTGGAACTCATCAACAGATTCATTTAGTTTCAAGGCAAAGAAAATTCCATAAAGAAGATAATCTTTGAAGGTAACATAGGTAGCGGAAAATCCACTATACTCCATTTCTTGAATGCTAAGGAGCAGAATGGAGGTATGTACCAACTGATCAAAACTGTACTGATATTGCAACATGAGGAATATCATCATCTGAGCTAAATCATCTTAAGCTATGGTGGACAGCCAGATTGGCTGAGTTTAAGTGATGATCAATGACCTCGGTACAAACAGCCGAAGGTCCAGGATGTTTTCGATTTGAAGAAAAACATTGCTATAGCACTAACAATACCATAATTCAAAGAGCAAAATATTGAAACTATTATCAAGAAATATTCGTCATTCTCTAAAATTAAAATCGTAATTGCACACTGCATCCGTTTCATTTATAACTGTTGATCACAATAGAAGAAACCCGGAACCATTTCAACTGAAGGGATCAATGTTGCTGAAAGACGAATGATAAAAGGGGTTCAATATTAATAAATGGGTTAACTACAAGCTGCAAGTCAATGGGTCAACTACAAGCTGCAATAGTATAGGCGTTGATTATGCAGGACCATTTGAAATCAAGGCTTGGAAGGGGCGATGCAACAAAAAGTTGAAATCTTACGTAGCGGTGTTTGTCTGTATGGTTACCAAAGCAGTACACTTGGAACTAGTTACTGAATTGAGTTCTGAAGGTTTCATCGCAGCTTATAGAAGAATTTCTTCACGAAGGGGACCCTGCATTCATATGTACAGCGATTATGGAAAAAATTTTGTAGGTGATAATAACATTTTGAAAGCGGAATATGAAGAATTTCAACGGACTTGGCAAGAACAAACGAAGAAATTAAAAGTTCAAGGTTTACAAAGGCATTTTAACCCTCCTGCCACTCCACATGCGGGGGGATCTGGGAAGCTGCCTTTAAATCATGAAAATATTACTTGCCAAACATCTTACAAACACACTTCTAACTTACGAAGAATTTTCAACCGTTTTGATTCAAGTTGAAGGTTGTTTGAATTCAAGAAATGATTTGAATATTATTTTTCTAAATAATGTCAGATATTGGAACAATAAAAGATCGAATCAGTCCATAGCTTACATATTCATCACCTAAGTAACCAACATTTCTTACATTCTTTCTAACTACAAAGCATAGCCACAGGCTTCTAGTGCAATCCTATTTCTATAGGAAATTCTGTAAAACCCATGATGCTCTCGATATTGTAGCGCTAAGAGAATATAAAAATCATATGGGGTTTGATTTATTATTTTTCTCGGGTTGCAATTTTTATTTTCCTGGTGAAGCAGTAGAAACCTTTTGTGGCAGGATGTAAATTTGAAAGGATCGATAGACAAATAGATAACAGAAATATCTCTGGTGACAGAATAGGATGAGGCAGACTTTTTTTAAAAATATGATTTTGAAGAAGTTATAAGGTTTTCTAATAACAAAATTATTGATATATAGTAATTGAAGTTTTTAAATTAGTTGCAAATTACAAAAATTTGATTTTTCAGTAGATTCATAAAAATAGATTTCAGATTCAAAATCTATACCAGAAAGAACATTCCCAAAAAATATATACCAAAATCAAGCGCATGTTTACCACATCCAACCAACTTCCTTCTTCCTTATTATCCTGTTGAAATTTTTTGTTTCTCGCTCAACAAGTAAGAATATATTTACGTATCCTTCCCAAATAATAATGTTTTTCAACACAGAAGACCCGTCGAAGAAGCAACAGCTAGCAAGTTGCTATTCTAGGAAGAAAGGAAAACAACCCTAGAAAAAGGAGACTCTTTAAATGTATTTTATGGTTTTTATGAATACTATTTTCATAATCATCGTCTTCGTCGTCGACAATTTTGCCTTTGTATTCTTGTATATAAAACTTGTTGCTCAGAAAGACCGTCGACGATTATGCACATAGAAAAACATTTGGTTTATTTTGGAGATATATTTAATAAAAATTTATAAAAAAAGATATTGAAATTTTTCTCATCTTAATGTATGTAGTAGACAGCATAAAGTAAACTGCAGTTTCAAGGATAAAAGCTCAAGGTTCTGGGCACTTATCATAAGCAGAAGTACAAACCAATATTCATTTTTCGTTATACACATTTAATATTTTTATTCAGAATTTTTTATCAGGAATTCGAACCCCTTTATTACAGGCAAATATCCAACAAACATTCCCTTCGCCGAATTCAACCTTCTTCTTTTCGCCTTTAGAATATATACATTGTCCTTTGAGCAAGAGCATTCAGCTTAATCTAGTAATTTTCCGCGACATGCAACATTTACAGCGAAAGACAAATCAGGTCGAGTAGCTAATGTTACATTCAAAAGAGCTCCATCCATTTCTCTATATCTTTTCTGATCTTCCTCATAGCACTTTTGAATTTCCTATTGACCATAAGGGCTCGATTGGTAAGGATAATGGCTTGCTCTCGTTCTTGTTATATTTAGCCAATAGTCTCTCTATGTATGCTTTCTGATGAACAGAGATCTTGTTATTTTGATATTCAAAATGAAGTCCCAAATAACATTCTCCATCTGTAATTCTTATTTTGAATCAACCAACTTCTTTCATGAATTGGGAAGTGGAACAGTGAAACAGCACAATGATATCATTGTCGTAAAAAGTACAAGGATCTGCACTATTTTCTTTGAAGTTGTTCTTTTCAAGAAAATGTACAAGGTATTTGAACCTACACTTAGAACTTTGTTTCAGTCCGTAAAGACTTCGAACTAATCTGCACACTCTGCCAGTTTCATCTTCAAGTCCTTTTGGTTAATGCATATAGAGTTCCTCCTCCAAAAATGCATTTTTAACATCAAATTGGCTTATTTCAGTTTTAACATTAAATTGGTTTATTTCAAGTCTTGTAACTGGGCTAAAGGTGTCATTAAAGCCGATACCAGTAATCTGATAAAATCCTCTAGCCACGAGTCTCGCTTTATATCTTAAACTTCGTTGTTGGATTTTAGTTTCTTCATGAAAATCCACATGTTTTCTATCAACTTCTTGACCTTGGGTTTTTCCACTAGTATCCAAGTCTTATTTTTGTTCAAAGAATGTATCTCACTTCCATAGTAATTTTCCAGTTTTCCGATTCTTCAGATCCCATTGCTATCTTATAATTACTAGGCGTCTCGTGCAATAACACAACCGAAAATCTGTTAGGCTTACGAATAGATCTCCTGTCTCGTAAACTTGAAAACACCACAAAGGTTATCACGTTCACATTCTTCAAAATTATCATCAGAATCATCATTTGCATCGTGAATTCTTCCATCATAGCCCTCCAAGCTAGGATTTTCATAAAAATCTTCAACTACGTCATAACTGCAATTCGATTATGAATATGGCTATGTTTTTGAATGTTTTAAGCCAATTGATCTTTGATTAACTCAATGAAAATAGGTATAATCTTCTTCACTTCATATTTAGATTTAATCAAGTACACTTTTCTGAAGGTCGTGAAATCGTCCTTAAAAGCCAGGAAATATATGTTACCTCGCAAGTCCTTCTGCATAGGCCCACAAATATCAGTAAAAATGAGTTCACCTGCGTTTGAAGACTTCTCAATTCCTTTTCTAAACGTCATTCTACAATGCTTTCCAAAAAGATATTCCATTGCTTACAGGGGAAATTCGCATCAATGTTGTGACTTCTAAGAAAGGATGTATTTCCACTATTATACTCTTAATAATTCGCAATTAACATACTTTTAGGAACTCATCCAGTGGCAGGCCAAGTTTCCCATTGCTTCGCTCCCTCCAAAAAAAAATGTACTTCTGTCAAAAGAACTAGCTTAATATAGGCTCCGCTTTAGTCCGCGACTAAAAAAACTCCTGTAGTTGCAGAACTAGTTTCCGGTCGCTCCGCTATCTTGTATGAGAAACATCAAGAAGTATGCTTTAAGTGTGAGTTTCCACTCTCAAGAATGTAAACTAGCACCGGTGCGAATTTCCTTCTAATAAATACAGTTGCCACTAATGGTGCGAATTTACTTTGTTAAGAGAGGAAATTCGCGCTGGTGCGAGTAACAGATCATTTACATATTTCCACATTTGAAACATTTCTTTTCCTATCTGTCATTAGAAATTTGTTGTTTCTGCTTCTTTTAATTTTTCTTCTTAGGCATCAATACTGTTTCTTGCTTTTCTTCATATCGATTGTTTAACCGCAACTCGAAATTGATACATCTCTTCTTCAATTTGTCCCACGTCTTGTCCATCTTGGGAAAATCATGCCATGTCACTTGTCGTCGAAGTCTTTTGGCATAATATGAAGAAATCTGGAACATAATTCTGCATATACTAAGGCTGTATCCATTTTTGTTAGATCGTTCTGGATGACATCAATTTCCGACAGCAACCATTGCACTCCATCGTTTCGGTTCCAACAAGGATTGTAGTACTGATAACGGCGGATATCTACATTCTCTTCCGATTGAATATCGTAGGCATTCCTCAACTTATCGAAAGCTCCTTAGATGTACCGCAAAAAATCCCTCGCAGCAATATCTTTCGCCTATCGAACATAAAATTATCGACTTTGCTTTATTGTTCGATGTCCTCCAAGTTTTCAAAGCAGATTCCTCAGTTGTTGGTTGTTGTACCTTCGTGTCATCAACATCGATTCGTCACAATCCAACAGCATCTTCATCAGGATCGCCCATGTTGGATAGTTCTCTTCCCCCCATAATTTCTCTATTCCGGTTTTCTCATCCATTTGAAATCGAATAGCTCTGCTACCATGTAGGGTTTTAATATTTAAAGTTTGAAGTTTATTTAGAGAATAAATATAAATTATAAAATAAAATGAAATACAATTCTAAAACTACTACAATTGTTACTCTTCTCCAACATAAACTTTAAACACATGGGTTTGTGAAGTTATTAACTTCCAAAAACAGCTGATCTCGAGCATAAACATCTGTCGAATACCCAAAGTAAAATACAAACATCTCACAAACTTCTTCAAGTGTTCTAAGACGGCAAGAAAAAAATTACCCAGCAGAGGACAATAAATGAGTTCTTGGGAAGAGGGAAAACAATATAAATTTCTTCACGTTTATACGATTTAGAGGTTAGTTTTAGTTTCCTTTCTTGATGCGGTCGGTCTTCCGGTTACAAAGGATTAAAAAGTTGTCTTTTCCTTCTCGGCGAAGAGGATACGCTTTTCTTTCTTTTCCTGTGCTTGGCTTTGGTCTATGTTGTTGTATTTTATATTCCAAACTAACCTAACCTAAACATGGAAATATTTCGGGTTATAAAACATCATTAAATTTTATTGCCTTGTATTAGTTTTCCCTAAGGACGAATCAACAGAGGGAAATTTCCTAGCTAATGAGCTGAATATAAATATTTCATTTAGAAGGCAACCATGGAATTGGGTTATATATGAATTAGTTCACTGGTTGCTTTTCGGAAGATTCGATGATGGGTTCATTTGTCTGATGAAGGTTTGGAATAGAGTTATTTTTGATTGATATCAGGTTGACGTAGATAGTTACATATGTTTCTTTAATAAATAATTAAGAAACTAAATGTTTTGAAATGATTGTATAATTTCTGTATTAATTAAAAACTTTTTCTAAAAATAGGACAAGGATAAAAATAGAAAGTATCCGAAGATTCATAAGAAACATAGCCTTATTTGTCAATATGAAATATATAAGGGACCCTGTAATAATGTCCTACTCACAAAAAAGGAGACAAGAAAGATTCTACCAACTACCGAGGAATAAGTGTCCTTAACATTGCCTATAAGATCATGTCATCTATCTTATGTGAGAGATTGAAGCCGCACGTTATTCGCAGCATCGGGTCATACCAAGGTGGCTTCATGCCAGGTCGAGCAACATCAGACCAGATCTTCCAGTGTTCCAGTTGCAGAGAATGGCGTGATGAAGGATATTATAGAGCGGTCGCAGCCAAGGAAGAAGCCTATCGAGCGTATATCCAGGGGGGGGGGGAAGTTAGTTTCAGATCCAGTAATGAGAATCATGCTCTCATTCTATCCAAATCACTACGGAATTCCCAGAATTTCCACCAGAACTTTATTTATTTTTGAAAATTTTTAAGGTTTTATTGGAAAATTTTGGAAATGTTGTTATTTTCAGACCCAAAAATGAGAATCATCCATTCCTTTTTTCCAGAATAACCACGGAATTCCCAGAATTTTGTTTATTTTTGAATTCCGTGGTGATTCTGGACAGAAGGACTGGATGATTCTCATTATTGGGTCTTTTCTACTTCAATAATTTCTCTTCCTGTAATCAAAGATGCATGTTGTTGACTTAACAAGATAGTCGGTCTGTTTCCTGTTATTGAAGAGAGTTTGAATTTCTTTAACTCAGGATATCTTTTGGTCCACTTATTTTTAAAGGAAGCATTTGCAGTAAAACTTGGGTATCATCATGACTTATATGAGTAACAATATTATTTCCTTAATCTGAATGCAAAAGTTGGTGACGTATTTTACAATTTTGCATTGAACATCCATTTCTCTTACTGCAGGGAATTTCTTTGTGATATTTTAAGCAATTGAAGCATACGTGATATTCTCTAACGATTTCCCACCTCTGATCTTTTGATAATTAAATAAATTTATTGCATTTTTCAATATTATGTTCTTCAAGGCTACACATTTACACATTTGTTTTATTTTCTGAAGCTTTTCTAAGTAAAGTGAAAGTAATTTTTGATTATCGATTATGTCCCTTTTAATTTCCATAAGCACAGCTGTTGTGTTTTGTACTGAACAATTGAAATGTTCAAATTTCTATATATCATTCACAAAATCAATCTGTTTTGATTTACTTATTAGCTCTTTTATTAAATTATTTTCTCCTCCATATTGCCTATTTAGTATATCCAAAATAGTTTTCGTCGATTTAGAAGTCATCAAAAGAAGATCTACTTTTGCTCTGGCTTTCAATGATTTGTTTAATCTTAAAATATTTTCTTCTCCAATTTGACAGTTTTAGTTGCATCAAAAAATGGTTCCAAGCTAATGCAGAACTTCCGTCAAATTCTGGAAGCTAGTTCCAACTGACTGTCTTATTGCCATAGTGGAAAGTGTTTCTTGGAAGTTTGGATTTATATTTGGTATTGTAGAATTGTTGTGCCTCAATTTTCTTTTCTGTTATCGTCATCTCCTTTAAACTGTTTTCAATTCTTTGCCTTTTATTTTCTAGATTTTTCAAGACAATAATCAACTTTTCAGCTTCCATTACAGCTTTTCCGTACCTATCTCGTTTTTTTTTTAATCTTGATCAAGGAGACATCGACTTGGTCTACCAACTTCTTCTAGATTTTGGCAAGATCCATTACATCCATTGTCTTCTAGATTTTCAAAATAATCTATTCCAGTTTGATAATTGCCTTCAATATTCTGATGGGGTATATGTTCCGTAATACAATTACGAACAACCTACAATTGTAAAATTTTATAATTAACATTTTAAATTTGAAGAACAGCTCTAATATTTGCCAATTAAAATTTTAAAAATAATTGTTAACAAATAAACAAAAAAATAAGTCAAAATAATTAAAAATTATTTTATACAAAAAAGTTTCAATAAATATGCAAAATATACGATTAAAAAGCGTTTATAAAACAAACTATCAACAACTAGAACAAAAAGCTTACCAACCTTTTTTAAATCCCAACCTAATTAAACCAGTTAGTGAATCGTCTCTCAGACCCAGTTCCTATTTCAAAATCAATAGAAAACTTTTCCCATATGATACAAAATTTTTAATTGGCAATTATTTCTCCTGAAAATTCATATATTTTGGGTCTTAAAATCTATCACTTTCGATGAAATGAATGTTAAAAATAACAAACACAAAAAAAGTATGAAAGTTTAGTCGTTAAAATTGTTTTTACCATGAAATATGGTTTAGTATCTTTCGTTCGCACTCGATTTACGTGGTTATGGGTTTTTTCTACTACCATTTTCAACTACTATATGTATATATACCATTTCATAATATAACTATGGTATAATATTGGTAATAGCTCTGGGATGCAAGCCTTGACTGTAGTCAAGTAACTTCTTCGTATTTCGTCATATGCCATATATTTCCCATCAAAACATAATATTTTGTTTTGTAGTCATCTCAGAGAAAGCTAGAACGAGTAATGAATAAAAATCGATCGACTTTTGACTGGGAAACAAAACTGTCATATTCTTAAAATATATAATTTTTTCAGGACTCAAACAGAAGGTTTGTGCGTAAAGTTGACAAGGAAGAATATTTATATATTTCCTTGAAGGTCTTCGTTGTATTCAGTTTTATAAGATTGGTTTTTAATGGTAGCGAAGGATTATTACATTACCATTACATTACCATTACATTACCATTACATTA
>HF911011.1:0-11624 GCA_000341915.2 Megaselia scalaris
ATTTCTATAATTTATTATTAATAAAAATAACTATATATACAAGATAATGTTGTCGATTTTAAATAATTTAATTTATTGTTAGCTGTCCTATTTTATTTTTTAACAGATTTTCATTTGTTATAAATCTATTATATATCTATTTGTTTTTTTTTATAATTAATTTTTGCTTTTTTTTATTTAATTGAAACAATAAATGTTATTAATTGCAGATAATTCAATTAGTATTTGTTGAACTTTTTTTCCAAATCTGATTGTGATGTCCTAGTCTTTTCATGACATCTGAGCGAGTTTTACTTTCATAAATTCTAAACTTAGTATTTAGAAAGCATATGAAATTTTTATAAAAAACTACAATTATTTCGTAACTTCGTAAGAATACAAAATACTTATAATTTAATAGAAAATAAAAAAACCATCTCTTCAAAAAATCATATATTCTCAAGTATTATAAATCAAATTTATAAATAAGGAATATTTTCTATACTTCCTTTGGAATCGATAATATTCGTCTGCCAAGAAATTGAGTACAAATAACTTCATCCCTTTAATTGCAAAAATATGCTTACAAAAAATGCCTTAAAAAGAGGGTTGGTTCATTTCAAGGAAAAGAGTTTCCTTGAAACATATATGTAAATGTTCTAATGCTATACAAGTTAATCCTAATCCAATCTATCATCATTTACACACACTCCTTTAAAGATTTTCCTGAAATATAATATTCTCAGAAAAGTAATTTGATTCAAAAAATCGACTTTGAACTCCAAATCGATTTACATATAATGTCGAACTAAAACCCACCTGCACCTAAATAGCATGCAAGAATCCCATAATTACCCACAAAAACACTTTCATTCCCGAAACCAAAACAAAAAAAAAACAACAAATTGCAACAATGAAAAAAAAATATAAATATTCTTTGTTATTCTGCCTAAAATTTCAATGATTTATATATACCCTTTTAAAGAACACACTTTCTTGATACTTTAAATGTTGGTTCGCTGATTCCAGCTCGCTCATCCAGCGTCAGCCACTCTCTGTTTATAAACTTATCGAACCAGTTCTTCTCCAAGAAAATACCATCTCTCAGCTGAATCTATCATCTCTCCGAGCTGAATACAACACGAACCTCTCCGCCATGGCTGAATATGAGAAATGAAGAGAAACATCCACTAAAAACACTTACCGCCATCTGCCGACAATCTACATCGTAGCCAGTCGTAGCACATCGTTCAGATAGAAATATAGAAAATGTATCTGTCCGATTCAGTCAGAGTTCGAACTTTGAAAGAGAAGGACACGGTACCGCGATTTCTCGGTAAAAGGACACTTTGTGTTTCAACAAAATAATAATAAAAATTTTACTCTTCGAAGGAAGAAGAAAAAAATATATATATATATAAAAATCTATAACTCCGTTCGAATAAGAAGAAAGTGAATTTGTGAAATGGTTTTGTGAAAGTAAAAAAAAAATTAATAAATTAATAGAATATGTTTAAAAAAAGTGATTAAATTGAACGAAAAAAAAATCTAAAAAAAAAAAGATTTACAATGGATTACAAATTTGTGGTCGCGTTGATCGCGATACTTTCATTATTTGGTTGTCCATTTACAAGCTTGGCCACAGCAGCGAACCAATGTTCCTTGGAGTTCAATGGTACCACATCAGTGACATGTAATATACGTACCATTGATAAGAGTGGTTTAGATTTGTTGGCCGCCGATGGTACCAGTCGTTTGGACATCAAATGTAATGATGTGTTTTTGTTTGAGAGTCAACTGCCACAGAATGTGTTTGCGAGATTGCAAACATTGGAGGAATTGTCGATAGAGTCTTGTAAATTGTTGCAACTACCAAATAATGCATTCGAAGGGCTAAGTGCTACCAAAGTGTTGAAAGTGAGGACAAAGAATTCTGAATGGGGACTGGGAAAGTCCTTGGAACTGTTTCCAGATTCTCTAATTGGGCTGAAACAATTAACTGCTTTACATTTAAGTGATAATAATTTACGAGCACTGCCAAATGGATTTCTATGCCCTGTTGGGATTTACAAATTTTAAATTTAACACATAATCGTATTCGTTTGGCTTCAGAAAATCTAGGATTCACAAATATGGTGTGCAATGGTGGCAGTGAATTACAAGTGCTTGACTTGAGTTATAATGAATTGAAAACAATTCCAGAAAATTGGGGAGTTTCCCGTTTCCGACGACTTCAACATTTGAACTTGCAAAATAATAACATTACAGAATTACATGCAGAATCGTTTGCTGGCTTAAGTTCATTGCGTGTGATTAATGTTAGTAATAACCACTTGGAGACTCTACCAATTGGATTGTTTGCTGGTTCCAAGGAGCTACGAGAAATCCACCTACAACACAATGAGCTTTACGAACTGCCCAAAGGCCTATTCCATCGCCTTGAACAACTTCTTGTACTTGATCTTAGTAGTAATCAATTGACCAGCCATCATGTCGATAATACTACGTTTGCTGGTCTGATAAGATTGATAGTTTTGAATTTAGCAAATAACGCTTTAACACGTATAGATTACAGAACCTTCAAAGAGCTATACTTTTTACAAATATTGAACTTACGAAATAATTCAATTGGACATATCGAAGATAATGCCTTCCTTCCGCTGTATAATTTACATACCCTCAATTTGGCAGAGAACCGACTTCATACTCTCGATGATAAATTATTTAATGGACTTTATGTGCTTTCCAAGTTGACTTTGAATAATAATTTAATAAGTGTAATTGAAGGGAGTGTGTTCAAGAATTGTTCCGACTTGAAAGAACTTGATCTTAGTTCTAATCAATTGACAGATGTTCCTGAAGCAATTCAAGATCTGGCTATGTTACGTACATTGGATTTGGGCGAGAACCAAATCAGCACTTTTACAAATGGAAGTTTCCGCAATCTTCATCAGCTGACAGGTCTAAGATTAATTGATAATCGAATTGGTAATATAACAGTTGGTATGTTCTGGGATTTACCAAGACTGAGTGTATTGAATTTGGCAAAAAATCGTATCCAAAGTATTGAACGTGGTTCTTTCGACCGAATGTGGAAATCGAAGCAATTCGATTGGATAGAAATTTCCTGTCAGATATTAATGGTTTGTTTGCAACCCTCACGTCCTTGCTCTGGTTGAACTTATCCGAAAACCATCTAACATGGTTTGATTATGCTTTTATACCAAGCAATCTGAAATGGCTTGACATCCACGGTAACTACATTGAAAGCCTTGGGAATTATTACAAACTCCAGGAAGAGATAAGAGTGAAGACGTTGGATGCCAGCTATAATCGAATTTCGGAACTGAATCCCATGTCGATACCGAATACCATTGAACTCTTGTTTATCAATAATAATCTAATAAACATCATACAGCCAAATACATTTGTACATAAGGGAAATTTGGCAAGAGTGGATCTATACGCAAACGCATTGAACCAGTTGCAATTGCAATTACTGAGAATTGCCAAAATTGATGAAGAACAACCACAACCAGAATTCTACTTAGGTGGTAATCCTTTCCAATGTGATTGCAGCATGGAGTGGTTGCAACGTATTAACAATATGACAACAGGACACTATCCAAAAGTCATGGATTTGCAGAATATAGAATGTATGATGCCACATGCTCGTGGTAGCCCACAAAGACCACTAACATCACTCAAATCTAAAGATTTCCTTTGCCGTTATGAGGCACATTGTTTTGCTTTATGTCACTGCTGTGATTTTGATGCTTGTGACTGTGAAATGACGTGTCCATCAAATTGTACTTGTTATCATGATCAAACGTGGGGCACTAATGTCGTAGATTGTGGCGGTTACCAAACCTCAAACCTACCAAAACGTGTACCAATGGATTCGACAATTGTCTACCTGGACGGTAATATGTTCCCAATTTTAGACAACCACGCTTTCATTGGTAGGAAAAATTTACGAGAATTATATGTAAATAATAGTGGTGTGACCAGCATTAAGCCAAAAACATTTTCTGGCTTAACATCGTTGGCCATTCTCCATTTGGAAGATAATAAATTAAGTGAATTAGATTTGCAGTTGTTTGAGGATTGTCGCAATTAAGAGAATTATATTTGCAAAATAATTTACTAAATCACATTGGCAACAACACATTGGGCCATTTAATGTCATTAGAAGTGCTACGGTTGGATGGTAATAAATTACATTCAATACCTATTTGGCAAATGCAATTATCACAGTTTAAAACCAATATTAAATCGTTGTATTTGGGTGGAAATGAATGGAGCTGCCGCTGTAAATTCCTACAAGAATTGACCACGTTTGTGGCAGATAATGCACTTATCATACAAGATTCACAGGACATTTATTGTATGGATGCTGTGACGGGTAAAAAGGAATTGGATTTTAATGCAACATCTGCATGTAGTGACTATTATGCTGGAGGCTCAGTGTTACAGAATGGTATTCCAAAAACTTATTTACCATTGTTGGCTGTGGCATTAATATTTATATTCCTTTTCGTCATTTTGATTGTAATTTTTGTATTCCGTGAACCATTAAGGATTTGGCTGTTTGCCCATTATGGTGTTCGTGTATTTGGTCCACGTTGTGAAGAGTCCGAAAAACTATATGATGCTGTTTTATTGCATTCCGCCAAAGATACAGAATTTGTAATGCAATGTTTAATAACTGAGTTGGAGGCAGGACGTCCACCATTGAGAATTTGTTTGCAACATAGGGACCTTTCACACGAAGCCACACATTTTCAAGTGCTTGAAGCCGCAAGAGTATCCAGGCGTGTAATTATTCTTTTGACTAGAAATTTCTTGCAAACTGAGTGGAGTCGTTGCGAATTACGTCGTGCTGTGCATGATGCATTAAGAGGACGTCCACATAAACTAGTCATAATAGAGGAGCCTGATGTTTGTTTAGAAGCTGAAATGGATGTTGAATTAGTGCCATATTTGAAAACATCAGGGGTTAACCGTATCCGTCGCAATGACAGACATTTCTGGGAGAAACTAAGGTATGCCTTGCCTGTTGACTTTCCCTACCGCGGCAACAACTACACCATTGATCATATGACTCATGAACGTATTAAACAACCAACCATCCTGGAATCATGTATCGTCAAGCACCACCACCTGCCTATTGTCCGGATGGAGAAGATCCAAACTATTCTTCCGCTACCACAGCTACACCAAGTCCACGACCAAGTAGGAGGGCTGTTGAGTTATTACAAGCACAGTTCCCGCAAATGTCGCACCATCCTAATCCACATTACCAGCAGAGTGGACATGTTCGCCCACCTTCAGAGCATATTTACTCCAGTATAGATAGTGATTATAGTACGCTAGACAATGAAAATGTAATGATGATGCCACAACAACAAGCTGCTGTCAATAGTCTTCATAGGTCAATGCATCAACACCAACAACAACCGCAATATAATCCCCATCATACGTGGCGACCGGCACCATCTCAAGACATGCAACTTCAAAAGCAACAACAACAGCAGCATCATCAGCAGCAACAACAACAGACGCCACAACAAACTACTCCACAAGAAGTTGTCCCTGGACAACAAGGGCCACATGTGCAAGCATATTTAGTGTAAAAATACGTATGTAAATATTCAAATTACTTATTACCCAACTATCTTTCGTTCGTTTTAAAAAGTATAACAACGCCTTGAATTAACTGCCATTTTCTGTGCAAAAACAAAATACATAATATTTACAGACAAAAGAAAATCTAAATCTGTACAATAACTTTAGATTTATTATTCGTATATTTCTATATTTAATCTGAAAGATAAACTGCAGAACACATGCATCTGTCATATGAAATTGAAATTTATTTAAAGCCCGTTAAAAAATTCTCGGAGATTTATTGTCTTGGCTTTTTTCTCCTTTTTTATATATATATTTTGTGTCTTTTGACTTTTCTTAATTAAAATGACAAAGTCTTTAGGCTTTCTTTGTTGATTGAGAATAATTAGTATTGAGTGATTTTTATAAATGTGAGATTCTATAAAAAGAAGTGTTTTTTAAAGTTTTCGAAAGAAAATGCATGACTTTGTATTGAAAATGTGTCTCAGAAAATATAATTTCAGAATTGTATGTAAATCTGGATAATTTCGTTAAATTTATAGAAATTCAAATCAATTATCTTGAAAAAGTTATATCGGAAAAATCTTTAAAGATTTTTTCAGAATTTTTTTCAGGTAAATTTTAAGAAAGAATATTTAGTTCGCTTTAAAAAATTGAAGAAAGTAAATGACAAATATTTTCCTTGTATTTCAATCTAAGCATTCTAAATATATCCATAAACTCATAAAAATTGAAAATCTGGCTTTACCAATCCTTAGAATACTTAATATTCTTTTGGCTTGGTGGTTAGGTCCATATCACCAGTTAATGTATCCAAATATACCATTTTGTGAAAACTAGTTCTCATCTGTCTTTGCTCATCCTTAGAATACTTAATATTCTTTTGGCTTGGTCCTAAAGTCCATATCACCAGTTAAAAAGTATACCTCTTATTTTACTGTTGGAGCTAGAATGAGCTTTACTAACAATTGTTATTAAAAAGTGAGATATTCAGCCAATCCTTGTATTAATATCTTCAGTCCTTCCATTCTCAAATAAAAATTACAGTCCCGACTTCCAATATCGTCCAATATATTCAATAAAAATCTATCCAATCTCTTGACAACCAGTCCTAGTCCAGTCTAAGAATTCATAAATATTTTTACAAGCCAGTTTAGTTCGTTTTAAGTTCAAGAATCCAAGATCCAGTAAATGTGAGAATACTCCATTAAAAAAACTGAGAATAATTTAAAAATTCTTTGTGTGGAATTGGAATTCCATGGAAATCTAAGGAATAACATAGATGGACATTTCCATAAGTAGTTAATACAAAGTTTCAGTTATTTAAGTAAATTACGTAATTTACCGCCAGTTCTAGTTCAGTCCAAGAATACATCAATATTTCTACAAGTCAGTCCAGTTCCTTTTAAGTTCAAGAATCCAAGAACCAGTAAATTTGAAAATCATTACGTAAGTAATTAACTAAATACCGCGCTTTTCCATCCCATTCATGAGGAATAATGAGAATAATGACTAGAGAAAATCTTGGGAATCCTCTGAAATCAATTTCAAATAGTTACCTAGTGTAATTTACATAGTTTACAGTAATTAATGTAACTGACTCGTAGCAGTAGAGAATCATTTAAAAATCCTTTGTGTGAAAATGGAATCCCATGAAAATTCAAGGAATAACAGAGATGGGCACTGTCTGAAATTTACGTTATTTAAAAATTTAATTTACATGTAAATTACGTAAGTAATTAATATAAAGTTTCAGTTATTTAAGTAAATTATGAAATTTATTATTGTAAATTATGTAAGGAATAATGAGAATAGTGAATCAAGAGAATCTTGGGAATCCTCTCAAATCATATTTGAATAAGCTACCTACTGTAAGCTATGTAGTTTACAGTGATTAATGTAACTAACTTGTAGCTAATTGATACATTTGTAATTCTTGGAAATATCCCGGAAAAAAAAGCTAGAAACAGAGATGGGAACTGTCTGTAAATTATGTATCTTACAAGTGTAAGTTTTAATTACACGTAAATTATTACCTATTTTACTATAAAATCTCAGTTATTCACTTAAATTTCGTAATTTGCAGACTTAAATTCTAAGTAATTTACGTCAGTAAGTAATTAACTAAATACTTAACTTTATACATACGTTGACTATATTTACGTACTAAAAGTAATTAGCTAAGTTAACTAAAGTAAATAACTATTGTTTACCTACGTAAGTTACAGTAAGCTACTAACATACACAAAAAAAAAACAGTTTTTTTTGTATGTTAGTATGCTTAGGTTCATTATATAATGTGGTACTATTCATGTAAATTATGAAAATTACAGACAGTATTAACTTTATTTAAAGTCTTTAAATAGGAAACTTTTAACAATCCCTAAGACTTTTCGTCTCTACAAATTTTCTATTACAGTCAATCCCTATACACAATTTCAAAAACTCGTAAACTTATATGAATATGAATCTCTCGAAAATTTTCAAAGTCGTATATAAATCATTACTATTCTTCTGGATGGGTCCTTTGGTCGACATCACCAGTCAATCGGCTGTTCTTCAAGTATTGAAAAATCACACAACATTACGGACTGCTTGCTATTCATATAAATTACGACAATTACAGACAATACCATACATATTTAGAAATACAAATTCAACAATCTCTAAATTTTTATGTCTCCGAAAAATATGAATCTCTCTCTAAATATAAATATTTAAGAAACGAAAACCTAAATATTTATTTAAAGGGATTTCCTTAAGAATAAAATGGGAACCTTAAAGTAAAGAGTAAACAAAATCTTCCAGGAATTCCAAAAAATTTAAATCTTTCAAATATAATAGCAAAAAATGTTACTCAAAACTTCTGAAAACAATTTGAAACTTAATAAAAACATTCCCATCTAAATCCCTGAAACTATAGAGAAATAATCCCAACAATTACTCCCAGTAATCTAATGAAAAAGCAGGGCACTTCATCGGTCCCCATTCATATCTTTGTTTTTGTTGACATTTTGTATCTAATTATAAAAATGAAAATGTTCCTCGTTCGGTCGTGTTGACAGAAATGGGGATGATGATCAGGGAACGGATGGAAAACAAATGTATAATTAAGGAAAAATTAATCCCCTTTTCAATGTACAAGATGTATCCGTGCACTTCCTGGCTATATGTTGATTGATTATTTGATTTCTGGATTTTATTCTTTAAATTTTTTTAATAAAATTATTGAACAAATGGAAATTAATTGGTATTTCTATATAAAATTATGGTATTTTTATTGGAGTCAAAAGAATAGTTGGCCTTGAGATTTGGACAACTTTGAGAAATTTAAGTATTTTGATACTTGCCGGTAATTCTTAGTTCCTAAAGTTCATGAATTTGCTGTGAATTGACTTCATCAAATATGGTATTCTATAGTAGTTAAAGAAAAGACACAGTCGGCCTTAAGATTTGGACAATTTTGAGATAAAAACAAATGTATAATCAAGATGCATCCGTGCACTTCCTGGCTATATGTTGATTGATTATTTGATTTCTGGCTTTTATTCTTTCACTTTTTTTTCATAAAATTATTGAACAAATGGATTTAATTGGTATTTCTATATAAAAGTTTGGTATTTTTGATGGAGTCGAAAATAGTTGGCCTTGAGACTTGGACAAGTTTGACAAATTTAAGTATTTTGATACTTGTCGGAAATTCTCAGTTTCCAAATTTCATGAATTTGCTATGAATTGACTCCATTAAATATGGACACAGTTGGCCTTGAGATTTGGACAAATTCGAGAAATTAAAGAATCTTTAAGATTGTCGGTAATCTTCAAGTGCCATTTATACCGAAATTGCCCTTGAGAAGTTGGAGAGTTTCGAGAAATTTGATAATATCCAACAAACCCATCATCAATTTTAGAATTTATACTGATATAAATTTGACCAATTTATTCATTCCAACTAATTGTCTTCTCCAAGTATGATATTCTTATAGTAGCCAAAGAAAGGACACAATTGACCTTGAGATTTGTACAATTTCGAGAAATTTGAGAATCTTTAAGATTGTCGGTAATCTTTAAGTGCCATTTATACTGAAATTGCCCTTTAGAATTTGGAGAGTTTCGAGAATATCTAACAAACCCATCATCAGTTTTATAATTGGCACTTAAATTTTATAAATTTGGCCAACTTATACTTCGTCATGAATTTTATCCTCAAAATATAGTGTTTCAAAGGATAATTTTGAGAAATTGAAGTATTTTGGCAATTGTCAAATTGTTCATTGCAACCATGGGTGAGCAAGATGTATTTAGTTAGTTGCTTACGTAATTTACATGTAATTATCTTAAATAACTGAAGTTTTGTATGAAAGTAGTTAATTACTTACGTAATTTAGATGTACATTACGCTTGTAAATTACAGACAGTGATTGCCACGAATTGTCTCTTCGAAATATGTTTTTATAGTAATCAAAAACACAGTTGGCCTTAGGAAATTTAAAAATTTTGAAGATTGTTAGTAATTTCCAAGTGCCATTCATACTCAAATTGAATTTGAGAATTTGTAGAGTTTCAAAAAAGTTGATAATATTCAACAAACCCTACATCAATCCAATAAAGAGGCCTACGTATTGTGTGGAGACGAACTTGGTTGACAAATTTTCTCCAGGCACTTCGATTTTGAGCTGTTCTTTTTCAATTGGGTATATTAAGCAACTTTACATCGTCCTCCACCAGCTCAAGCCATCTTTGTTTTTTCTATCTTCAATTGAACAGTTTAAAATATAATTTTTTGTAAATGTTATAGAAATATATAAAAAGTAGTCCAAAATAGATCAAATTGTCAAGGTCAACATTAGGGTAAACATTCTATTGTCGATTACGTACATCCAACAAACCCATTATCAATTGTCTGTAGAGAGAGTATGAGAGATCCCATAGCTTAATGTGTAGAACATCCGCTCTGACGAAAGCGCTCCACTCAAGACAAATTGAGTACCTTTCATAATATCTTCAGGAACGAGTGACTGATCATCGCTCCTCTCGCTTAGACAAGGGAACACTTATTGTGAATAGAATGGAAAGAGAAAGAATACACAAAAGAATGCCTTGAATCAAGCTGATTGTTCTTTATGGGAAGTGTTTTTTTTTTCTGTAGATATTGATTCTTAAAATTTCCCTTAAGAATTGTAGAATGTCGAAAATAGTACAATAAATGAGCAGCGGAGAAATATTTAACAATAATATATTTTAAAAATGCAAAATAATTTGTAGAAGGAAAAATTAATCCGTAAAATTGTATAATTTTCTATCTTGAGAATTTCAAAAATATTTTTGAACTTTAAGATTGTGGGTAATGTCCAGGTTCAATTTTACACACTCACATGACCCAAATCGCCGCATTGGACAATCCAAGGACTGTTTGGTTTGAATCATATTGTTAGGAGCACCCCTTTTTTGGAATTGTCGTCATGTTGCGGTCCAAATTCTTAACAGAAGTAGTCCTAAATTCTTTAAATTACTCGTGAGAATTGTAAACTCGGGAATAATGTACTTCAAGAATAAAATTTCCCAAAAATATTTAAAAAAAAAGGAAAATATTTGTAGAAGGAAAGAAAGTAGTCCGTAAAATAGTATGATTTAGAATGCTTATGAATATCAAGAATAGTTTTCAATATTAAAAATTGAAGGTAATGCCCACGAATACATCAGTCGCATGACCCAAGGCAGCAAATGGGACCGTCTATGGAACCATTTGGTTATGACTAATAACTCTTTTTCACCTCAATTTCAAGTTTTTCGTTCAAAATCGTTCAAGATTTTTTTCAAAATCAAATCACTTTATTTTCTCAAAAACTGCAAAAATATATAGAATTATAGAAAAATTTCATATAAAATATTTTTCCGAGAATTACCGACAAAAATTTTAAAAAATTGACCTAAAACATCAAAATGACAGAAAAAAGGCAATCTTTCAGATTAAATCGAATTAAATTTGTATAAAATTAAAAACTATTCTTGAT
>HF911016.1:0-11651 GCA_000341915.2 Megaselia scalaris
AAAAAAAAAAATATAAAATATATATATAAAAAAATGCAACTAAAGATTTCCATCTCCATGCATTTGCTTTCCCCTTGTTCCACATGAAATTCAACTTAATTTACAAATAGGTCGAAAACTCATTCATAAGATGAAATATGACACTCTTTTAGAGTCTTTTTCATGTTGTTTTGTGAATTAAATTTTGGTTTTGCGCTACATCAGCATTTCATATTTTTACAGAAATGAAACAAAATTAACATAAGAAAGGCGCGCAATTTAAATGAAATAAACGTGAGTGAACCAAAATAGAGTGCATCTTTTAGGTGAGGAAACATTGTCTGCTGAATGAGAGTAGAGATGGGGAGCTTTGTAACAATGTAACTTTATTTTATACATTTCTGTTTATACTTGAAGTTAGTTGGTAATTGGAATGGTATATATTTAGAAATTTCTTCAATAATAAAGATGAATGAAGAAAGAACGTATACCAACCACAAAACTACATATTTGATAAATTTAAATTAATCATTTATTTTCTAGATGCGGATTTTCCTGAAAATACAATTTAAATATTCAGATACAGTAGAAACATTTATGAGCTACAAAACTAGAATTTACATTGATAAACTACAAAACTACATATTTGTGGAATTTTAATAATACAAAATTTAATATTTACATTTTTTAGAAAACAAAAACGAGAACATTTGCCCAATTTAGAACCTTTGAAAAATGATATATTATTGAATTAAAAATTACAAATATTTCCCACCACAAAACTTCATATTTGCTAAATTAAATTAAAAAAATACAAATTTAACGTTGGTTTTTAGATATTTCGTTGTAAATGCAATTTAAATATATGAATATAGTTGAAATATTGATGAACTACATATTTGAATTCACTTAATATATACCAATCAGCAGCGACCACAAAACTACATATATATTTTAAAATTAAAATTTTATTCATTCGGAAATTCAATTTCTATGTAGAAACAAAGGGAACGACATACATGCTTGAATAACTACACAACTACTATTTAGATATATTTTTTAAGTAAAAGTACGAAAGAGGGTTTTGCAAATTTATGAACATAAGGATATTATAAGTCATTGATGGAATTTCAAAGATTACAAAGAAGAATTAAAAAAATAAGCAGCTATAACAAACCACAAAACTACTTATTTTCCAAATTCAAATTTGAGAAAATCAAGTTGTTCATTTGCTATTTCTAATAGAAACTAACTAAAACAGAAACTTCTGGTGAAAAACATGTATTCCTAGTGGAGTATCTCTGAGCAACCACAAAGCTACACATTTGCAGAATTAAATTTTGCACAAATTCTTTGATATTTTATTGGGACTATCGAAACAAAAATTAAAGAATGCTTGGAAAATGGAATTATTTTAACATCTACTATCAACAACCACAACCATAAAACTACTTATTTTCAAAACTTACATTTAAAAAAAATATATTTTGTTGATTTGTTATTTGTAATAAAAACTAAGTTACTCGTAAACTTGTAGGGAAAATGTAAAAAAGTAGATCTTTAACCAACTACAAAACTACATATTTCCAGAATTAAATTTTGAATAAAATCATTAACTTTTTTAAGTTGGAAAAATGGATTTTTACACACTTTAGTAACTGCAAGACTACACTACTATTTAAGGAGAATTATTTTGCGAAATATATTGATTACACCTTTTAATAACCACAAAACTACATTCAAAAATAAAGTCAAAAATAAAGCCCCCAAAACCGTTGATCTATCATTAATGGATGAACGGAAAACTTTTGAGCAGAATATGATTTTGCAATAAAAAATTGTTATTAGGTCACATTGAAGAGGAATAGTAAATGAAGTGCATCTGCGGACTTTCAACATCTCAATTTCTTATGAATAAAATGTACTTCCTATTCACTGATGACGGTTGCTTTGCCTCATCTGGAACATCTTTCTTCTTTTCACCTCTTTCCTATTCATGAATAGAAAACTATAACGTTGATGAAATATATAAATTAAGGTGACCATTACATAGTATTGCTATTTTTGGACCAGGAAGAAGTCATCGTGTTTTCTAGTAATCACTTAGTTACAAGAAATGAGCTTGGGAATTGTGGCGCCAATGTGATAAGCATATGGAAAGGAGATACTCTTTATTCATTTCAATTAATTTAGCTCAGTTTCGTTGATTTATCGCCTAGAACGTTTTCATTGTACTGCTGATCACTTTATAGATAGTTTTTTTTTGCCTATTTAGAGTACATACTGTAATTTAAAGCAGATTGTGCTTTTTAGAAATGACAAGAAATTCCTTTGATTTCCTAAAGCTTCTATCTCAAAAGGACTGTATAAAATATAACCACGATAGTTATTTCAACCGGTTTCTCAATCACAAATAAATCTAAAGTGAAATCATCATCAGAGGAAAACTATGCTTTGTATCAATTAAAGCGCTCCTTCCGAACCCTTTTCTCTATGAAATACTCGGAATACCAAAAATCGATTGCAGATGGAAACTAAAAAAAAAAAAAATAAATACAAAGTGTTGTACTTTGTCGTAGTCGAATAGTCGCTCGTCGTCGTATATAAAGGAATCATTTATAATAAAACTAAAACATAAGATGAAATAATTCGAGTGGACTCTTTGGGAGCTGGAGCTTGTGATTGCTAGCTGACTGAACTGAACTCTACTCTGCTCCATTCTATTCCAGATGATAAGCAAGGCATAAGCAAGCAGCAGCAAGCAGTAAACAGTAAAGAGAAAAATTCCTTTCCATTTCGTTTGGAATTTTGATATTTTGAAATTTTGTTTCTTATTTTTCATTTCGGTTGTATACGTACATATCCGTACGTATCTTTCTTTCCTTCCCAAACAACTCCCCTCGTCCTGTTCAAAGACTTGTCGACGTTCATTGTCGCCTTGTGTTACTGGGGCTGTTAACACACGGTTGGAAAATAATGTTTTACTTTTGTTTAGTAATGCCCTGTTACTTTCGTCATTAATATAATATACAATAAGAGGGGAGCATCCCCTATTTCTCGAAGGTGTAGTACTAAGACCCTAGGTTTAATCTTGGCAAATTAGTAGCAATATAAGGTTGAGCCTACACAAATTCATAACATATTGTCTTCATAAATATTTATATGTAAAAGCTATTTTTAGTCGGAGAGGTATCCTCCATAGTTAAATTATAGTCCTATTGGTATAAGCTAGAACTTCCTAAAATTAAAGAACACATTATACTTCTTAAAGTTGTTCATTAAATATACATAATAATAACTAGTTTAGCTATGAACTATTTAGAAGACATTAATGGAGGGGGTATACCCATTATTCTTCTTCTCCAGAGTGTAGTTTCTTTCAGGACTACCAACTGGTTGCAGAAAATTAGTTGATAGTTGTCTTGATGTCATCAATAGCAGCACATCATAAGAAATATAAAAGCAGTATGTGCAATATGGAAAGTAAGGAGTAGTACAATTTAAGTATAGGGGTATCATATTGTACTAGCAGAACCTATAGAAAGAGTGATTTTTCCAGACCATGGGATACCAACATGAGTTCATTAAAATATATGAAAGCTTTTATCTATGTAGTAAATAATTGTGAAGTTAACAATTTCTTTCCGTGTTATATCCCTTTTTTAGCAGTAAAGTGTCTCTTAGTTCGGTTCAGCTCTGTGAAGTCAGTCAGTCACTCAGTCAGCTAGTCATTCAGTCGAGTAAAGCAACCAACCAGCAGAAATAAAGTTTTATAATAAAAGATTGTTTCGTTTCGTTCTGTTGAAAGAGAAATATATAAATTTACGGAATGTCACGTTGCTTCATTCTTTTACCCAAAACTATTTTATTTTACACAGTAAAACAAAACAGAAATCCTTCCTTCTTCTTTTATATTTCAAGATCATCAGCTTGAGATATTTTTACATAGAAAATAAATCGAATGGGGACGGAAACGAAGGGAAATAAATTTCTATATATATAAAGAAACAAGAATAAAAAATATTTTTAAAAATATTTTCTTTTTAAAACATAACAACAACATTATAGTTGCAAAGAAACCGCCGCCACTTCACAACACCACAAATGTTCGACGACTTCTTTGGCTATAACTTACTGACTTGGCTACTGCTACTGCCTTATTTCTTCTTACTCTTGATGAATTTAACTGGCTTTGCTCATTAGCGGTTTCAAGAGGAACACTTCGTCTTTACAGATCCCATGTGTATTCTCTTTGATATATATGCACTCTCGAAAAGATTCTTTGGATATTTGTCTTTAACGGTTTCAATTTTTGGAGGGAAGAATTATTCGAAAAATATTTTGTTTAAATATTTGTTTCTGAATAAAATATTTTTATTAAACGTTATTTATAAGCTCTGAAGATTAAATAGAAAAGAAGGAAGACAAGTTCTTTCAAATGTCACAGATTTAATAGATTGTTTTAGTAGTTCTAAACAGACATTTCAGCCGGAGAAAATTGGCGACGAAGTTATGTCGACGGCATCTTATTTTTACAGAAGTGGACAAGAA
This sequence comes from Megaselia scalaris, assembly GCA_000341915.2. Taxonomy (NCBI): domain Eukaryota; kingdom Metazoa; phylum Arthropoda; class Insecta; order Diptera; family Phoridae; genus Megaselia; species Megaselia scalaris. Next base: position 4,531 of record HF911016.1, read on the forward strand.
TTAATTTAATCTGTGCTTAGAACTCTTTGAAAATAATTGATTTTTATTGTGTCTACTCGGAAGTCGATTTTCTTTGTCTCCGACATTGAAATTTTTTGGCTTCATTTAAATTTCGAAAAATATCAATTTCAATTCTTTCTCTAGGCTCAGCTAACAAGCCTAAAACTGACTCGACTTTGGCTTGTTGCGCCGATAAATTCTCCGGCGGCGATCATAAACTTGTTTGTATCGGCGGAATCAAAATTTTTCTTACTAAAACGGTAACTCCGAGCATTTTTTTTTCTTTTTTAACTGATTTATTATTTCAAGAATTTGCTTAAATACTGGAACTAAAGTCGACTTTGATGATGCCGTCGGACAACACCGGCTTATTTTCTCCATCGACTGGTATATGTTTTCAAATGCTTACGTTTAAGACGCTTTCGATAAATTTAAATCATTCAAGTTAGCCTTGAATTGGTGTTGATCTATTGAAAATAATAGGACAAATCGAAAAATTGGGAAGCGTGTATTTAATTTAGATAAAAGACAACAAACAAATTATATTTGGGGATTTTTATTTTATGGAGATGTCATTTGCACACTTCCTTTTGTTTTATAATAAATATTAAAACTTTTGAAAATTAGCATTTTAGATTATTATAAATCGAACTAATTAATTTTTGTAAATTTTCCTTAAATATCAATAGCAACTTTTTTTAAAAATTTGTCTATTTTTTGTCCAGAAAATTGCAATTTCGCTTGTATATATTTTTCAAATTTTTTTTATGATACTTACCTATGGTTCGAAAAATTATCTTGATGGTAGTGAAATTCGAACTCCGGTAGTACAGCACGTAAAGCTTTACACACTAAGTAATGGCTGTCCCTAAATATTTTTACTATTTCATAAACATTTTAATGCTGCAAATTTCTAATGAACTTTAACAAGTATCATTTACATACTTAAAATATTCAATTACCTTCATTTTTTTAAATAATAGAATAATAATATAAATATATAAATCTCAAATTCAAGAACAAAACAAAATCTTCCAAGTGCCTGAAACAAAGCGCTGCTGTTAGCGTGTGAAATAATTGCAATTTTAACTTTTATTTGTATACATTTTTATGAATATGACAGGCAGACAGACGTTTGTTGAATGCCTTTTGGTATAATTTTACACCGCACTAGGTTTTCTTATGATGACATTCACATAAATTGTTATGGTTTTGTCTTGATTTGCTTTTCATCATTTGGATTATGTTACCATTACGAGCTGATTTGATGTGAAGTTCATGATTCTGATAGGTATTGCATGTTCCTGAGGAGACGGTTACCCTTATTTCATAACAAAACTTGAAAAAAAAAACACAACAATATTATAAATCAATAAACAACGTCATGAGTATAAATATATCTAGAGCAGAAGGCAGAGAAGCGAAGACCCATCACCTGCCATCATAAATTTTCTTCGAGAAAAGTCTGTGATTTCCTGCATTTTTCGGAGTAGTTTTCTGAATTTCAGTGAGCAATAATTACGAAAACTAAACATTCCATTCATACACTTTAGTATTTATATATCATTCCTCGGAGCAATAGAACCATGGGCTTCAAAGATGAGTTTCCCCCCATTTAGATTTCATCGCTCCACTACGTAATTTACATGTCGTAATTATATTTTGGTTTGGCTTTTTGGTTTTGATAGATTGATTTGAAAGATTTGATTCATATTGAGAGGAAATTTGTTTCATATTGCGAATTTTATAAAGATTGTGTCTTTCAACTTAATAGGTTTTTGAGAGAATGTTTTTCATATTGATGGGAAATGAAGAGAATTATTTAGAGAGAAAGTATTTGTAATATATTCTCAGAGGTGATAGTAGTTGAGAAGACATTGGAGAAGTAATTTTATAAAGCACTACAATATTGAAATCATGTCATCTTATGATCTTGTATAATTAACTTGGTACAGAAACTCTAATTTCCCTGATAATAATCAGGTGTTGGATCGATATAATCAGATGTTTCATCAGCTGATTTCATTTGCTGAATGTAAAAATGATATTTTTTAGAATATAACCTAGAAAAATAATTTGTGAGCTAATTTATTTGACAAGAGTAATCAGTATGGATCAGATGTATGATCAGCTGATTTAGTCGTTTTCATGTATGAACATCAGATGAGTTTCGATTGAATGTAAACATTAATTTTCTTAGAATAAATAAAAAAAAAGTAATTTTGTTATATCAATAATCAGGTGTTGAATCAGATGTATGATCAGCTGATTTATGACATACATGTCATGTTTATATCATGTATTGGGTTATACTTAATTATGTAATAGGAAGTAGAAACTGAGAAAAAGTTGGATCGGTGGTGGATCAGATGTTTTATCAGCTGATTTAATTTTTGTGACAACATTTCTATATTCACCAGCTTTATGAAGTGCAGTTTCTGTGAACTCATATGGTACTTCTCAAATTGAAGATAATTTAGCACAATAAGTATAGGGAGATTACTTAACAATATTAATAAGAAACTTTCATTAATACAATTAGTATCTGATCTGTTTTAAGCTAGGGGGGGGGGTGTTTCCATGGAATGGAAGTTTTTTTGTAAATGTCTTAGAACAGAACACATGTCCACAAATTAGTAAAACTTCTAAAATTAAATGCACATTAGTCTTCAATTACCCTCAATCTAATAAAAATTCAATAAGTCAACAAGGAATTCCAATAAATTCATCTTAGCCACCCTCCTAAGTGAATATGCGCTTCGCCTATACAATAAATCTCCTCCCTCAAAGCTAATAAATTACTTGCCATCTGTCATCACCCCATCAAAAAGAACTCATTAGAAACTAACCCATCCAACCAATAACCCAACCCTTGAAATGCTATAATTCATTTCACTGTGCAACTAACTAAACACAAACTAAACGCTTAAACGCTATACTAAAAATTAAATACATGAGAGGTTAATAAAAATAGAAAATATTAATTTGTGTTATATGTTTGACACAAATGGCGCCCTCATTAATTACTGGAAGAAATAAGAAATACACAGAGCTAAGGCCCATGTAACTAAACCTAAGACATATACTAAATTTAAACACATTCCGTAAAGGCAGGCGGAGGCAGAACGAACGAAGGTGACAGCCTCAAATAACAAAAGGACTGTGATTTATTTAATATTTATTTTTAATAGTTTAAAAGGACTTCGCCTTACATTAGACTTGTCTCTTTTCTTGACTGTGTTGTCTTCTCAATTGTGTCAGGGGCGGAGATGGCTTTTTTTTTTTATTTTTAGGAGGCAACATTTCAAGAATTAAGGGGAGTTAAAATTTTTTCGGTTTTTAGGATTTGAAAAGTAATATAAAAGTTTAAATATAAATATTTTCATTGTTACAAATAAAATTTACACAGTTGCGAATTATACGAGCTAAAAAATTCCTTGATTGAGGTGAATTTTAATAAAATAATTTTTTACGAAATGAAAAGTAATATAAAACTTAAAATATTTAATAATATGTTCATTGCTACATTTGAGATAAAATTTACAAAGTTGAGAATTATACGAATTAAAAATGTTTAATTGAGATAAATTTCGAAAATTTCATTTCTTACGAATTAAAAAGTATAAATATTTTCATTGTTACAAATTGAACTTTTGAGATATTATTTATATGAGTTCAAAATTTTTATATTTTTTTATTGAAATTAATTTCAAAAATTTAATAAAAGTTAAGATATGAATATTTTCATTACAAAATTTGAACTTTTGAGAAAAAAAATACAAAGTTGCGAATTATTCGAGTTCAAAATGTGTACACATCCTTGAATGAGATGAATATTGAACAAGTTTTTTTACGATTTAAATTTGAATGTAATATAAAAGTTGAAAATATAAATATTTTAATTTTTACAAATTTGAACATTTACATAATTGCGAATTATTCGAATTTCATTGAGATGAATATCAAGAATTAATTTTTTGCGAATTGAATAGTAATATAAAAATATAAATATGTTCATTGCTACAAAAATTTATGATAAAATTTACAAAGTTGGGAATTAAACGAATTAAAAATTAATCGTTTTGAATATTTTAAATCAATTTCACAAAGTTGTGAATTATTCTGATGAAAATGTCATGCTTTCTCAATTGTGGTAAATTTTAGAATTCGTGATGTATAATTCAAAAGTTGAAAATAAAAATTTTCATTCTTATATAAAAATCTTACAATTACGAACGGATTTTACATTTTACATAGATGCGAATTATACGAGTGAAAATGTCGATATCTTAAATTTTTTTCTAATTTTGGCGAAGTTAAGAATTTGAACTCATAAAGTTGAAATATATATATTTTCCTTCTTTAATTTTAGAAATTTGCGAATTATATGAGTGAAAAATGTAATATTTTGAACCTTTGAAATAAATTTCACAAAGTTGAGAATTATACTGGAGAAAAATGGCAATAAGTATTTTTTTTTAATTGAGCGAGTTCAGAATCTGTGACCCATATTTCAAAAATAATACATACAAATTAGGTTGAAAATATACATTTTCATTTTACTACAAATAATTTTACAGTTACGAACGGATTTCACAAAGTTGCGAATTATATGAGTGGAAAATGTTGCTATACTAATAATTTTTATTTATGTAAATTTCAAATACTACATTTTTACAAATAAAAAAGAAATATAAAAAAAACAAGTTTATATATCAATTATTTTCATTCTTATACAAAAATGTAACAGTTGCGAATTTTATAAACGGTAATGTTTCGAATGAAAATAATCTTTAAAGTTTTTCATTACAGTTTGAATATTAAGAATAAGTATATATTATACACAAGTGTCAAGAAGTAAAAATTGTTTCAATGATGTAATTTACATTCAAAAATATAGTCTTTCAATGTTTTACATAACAATGTTGCGAATTTTACGAGTGAACAGTATGACTATATTTATACTTTCTACAACGATTGGAATTTTAAAAGATCTATTTTTTTGTGTTCAGATATAATTAAAAAACACAATAAATTATATAATATTTTCATTCGTATATACAGAATCTCACAGTTGCGAATTTTATGAACGAAATAATTTCGAATTGAACCATATATATAATTAGTATATAGACCATATATATATAATTAGTAATTCAATATTATGTCAGAGAAGAAATATATTTTGGTTTGGTTTTGGGGGGTAATACAAATTTAAATGAATTTTATAAATTTGCGAATTATTTAATTTTTTAACATTTTGAATTAGACAAAATTGCGAATCATACCAGTCAAAAACATTACTATGTGAATACTTTCTTGATTAAATTTTTTGAAATATATTTCAGAAGTTGCAAACTATTCCTAATATAAATAAATGAAAAAATTAAAAGCATTATTTTTTTATATTTAGTATATTGAGAGTAATTCTATGTATTCTATACTGAACAAAATATCTTCCCAAAATTTACATACATGCAACATAATACACCAAACTACCCCAATAATATATATCTATATCAAATTAAAAAACCTGTCAACTAAATGTCTTTAAAAACAATTGAATTATACATATAGAACCCCATAACTTGTAACCAGCAGAAATATAAAAAATTGAATCTACCAAATTCATTATAATCAGAAATGAAAAAGAAGTGGAATCCGCCCCCTATCCACATGAAAATGAAAATCCCCCACCCTAAAACTGATATAGAAAAAATTTGCATTTTATTTGAAAATAGAAAGAAGGAAAAAATACGACGACGATGAAGAATAATTTATCGTTTTTATCAATTTGAAATTTATTTGCCATGCTATAAGCTATAACATATAATAATACAAACTCGAATCTTCCCCATTGAACCAAGCAATTTTCTTATAGAAATTTTCTATATACATTCCTTATTTACAGATACACTTTGGTAGAAGCAGCTACTTACACATAATTTCATTATAGTCGCTTCTTGGTCTTGAAAGAAATTAATCATTCAAATGTCTTTTAACATTGAAGGTAAAAAACACACAGTTGCGAATTATAAGAATTTAAAATTTGATTAAATTTATATCTTTTTAAGAAACACTGAGTTGTGAATTTTATGGATTTAAAAAGTTACTGGAAACATTATAGACGATGAACTTTGAACTTAAAGGTGTTTTTAATTTCGTCTTATTTATAATTTCTACAAAATCTTGATATTCTCAGGAATTTATAATTCAAATGTCTTTTCTTTTAAATTGAAGATAAATACATAGAGTTGCGAATTGTAAGAATTTAAAATGTGATTAAAATTATTTCTGGAGTTATTTTTATTCATTACAATCATTTTTTTCTCAGTTGCGAATTTTACGAGTTAAAAATTCAATTACCCTCTGAGAATTATAAAGTTGGACTTGTTTCTAGTAATAGTTTATACGACATATGATTGCAAACTTATAAAAGAAATTACTTTTTTTTAGTTTAAGAGATAATTTACTTATTTTTTTCTGAAGAAACCCATAGTTGCGAATTATACTGATTTCAGAAAAGTATTTCAGTTGTACATAGCCAAAGTCATAGGGCTTTAGTGAAGACATTCAACCCTTGTCCAGCTGGAGCATAATTTAACTTGTATATAACTTCTCAAGACAGACATCGTTCATAACCATCTCTATTTTAACACCTACGAATTTTACGAATGACAGAAATAGTATTTTAGTTACCCTCTAAGAATTAATTTTAAATCTAAATGGACATCTTTCCAATATTTGTATATTTTGACAACAAAAAATTGAAAACTTATCATGCAGATGACCTTTTCTAGTTTAAGAGACAGAATCTTTATTATTTATGAAGAAACACATAGTTGCGAATTATACGAATTTCAAAAAGCCTTCTTTGACACCAAATACTTGTCACATGAGTGCTTTTGTAAGCAGCTGGAATCTAACCTATGTTTAAACTTCTTAAGATATAAACTTTTCATTACCATACATTTTTGAACAGTTGCGAATTTTACGAACGACAAAATAGTATTTTAGTTACTTTGTAAGAATTATAAGCACTTCTTTTTAATATATTATACATTATTTTACTAATAATTTGAAAAAAAAAAAAAAAAAACGAAAATTTATCATGTCAGTGA
>HF911018.1:0-11665 GCA_000341915.2 Megaselia scalaris
GTGCCAATTTCCGATATAATACTGGACATTGGCACCAGTTTTTTCCGGGATACAATTCTGTATATCTCCTCTTTGCTCCGCCCTTTGAAAAAGCAACTCCTTCAGTAACAGACCATGTTTCCGGTGTCTTCGATCTCTCCAAAGTGAAAGAAAGCACTTCTATAGGATGTTTTCCATGGATGCCAATTTCCTTATCCATTATAACATAAACATCCGAAGCCTTTATACAAATAAGGACTTTAGCATCCGGTGCCAATTCCTGATATAATACTGGACATTGGCACCGTAACCGCAAAGTATTGTTAGATGGAATCTTCTGAAGTTTCATCAACAACAAAGTAAAGCAAAGTATGTCAAGCCACTTTAAAACCGGTTTTGCGAATGACGTAGAAAATTACCTCCCCATCTCAGACAAATAGCTTCAATCTTTTGGACAACATATGGATTTTAATACAGTTGTTTCAGCTTTTGATTGTACCTCTCCATGCCCTTTTTCCTAATATTATCCGAAAAACTTTTCTCACAAAGACTAAAACAAATTTCTCGTCTGATCCTTTTATGATCCATGCTTTGGACCCATATAACAGGACCAGTTGGATCACCTGTTTTTCTTGATGGATGGTTAGGTCAAAGGATCATTTATTTTGTTAGGTCTCCGTTTTCCGTGTTGATCTTAGCTGATACTTTTTTGTTGATGAAACTTCGACAGATTGCTCCTAAGAATATTTTGCTCATACTTCTCGGTTTATGACTGATTGTTTCCAATTTCATAGACCTTTCTCTTTGTTGTCTCTCTTCACTAGGTCCAACCATCGTGTTCTCTGGCGACCTTTTCTACGCGTTACTTGGTTGGGAGAAGGATGCTTTTCGAACAGAAGCAGATTCATCCATTCTCTCAATATAACCATACATAGATGGGCAAAGCGAAGTATTTCATTAATTACTTACGTAATTTACGTCCGAAAACTACGTCATTTACGTAAAGAACTGAGATTTTGTATGGAAGTACATAATTATTTACAAACTTACGTTTAAATGACGCTTGTAAATTACAGAATGTGCCTGTTCCTGTGATCATTTGACTCAGTTATGTTTGGAGAATCATCTTTTGATGTTATAGCTCTCTTATACGATCATTTCATTGTACAGCTTTACTTTTGTCTTCACAGTTTGATCGATGTTAGCAATTGATTAAAGCTGAAAAGATACCGGTTGGCTGGTACTATCCTTTTCTCTATGTCGAAATTTCCCATGATGACTTTCGGGCCTTTTCCTTGAAAACATGAGCTTGGTCTTATTACCATTCAACCATAAGAACCTGCCGCTTTCTCGATCTCGATAAAAATGCTATCGACATCAAATTTTATCCTTCCTATGACACCGATTTCGTCAGCATATCCTAATATATGGCTTGATTTGGATGTTTAGAAATTTTGACTCTCTAATGATCATTTCCAGAAAGATGTTGATATAGCTACGTGATATTGAATAGCTTTATCGAAAACCTCTTACAGTCTTGAAATTCCTGGGGATTCTACACGCAGCTTAATTTCCGAGTTTGATGAATTTTGAAGGGATGCTAAATTGGTCTATTGCTTAAGAATCTCTCTGATAGTGAAAATTTAATTGATAATAGACTTGATAAGGGTCGACAATGCAAGGATCTTGTAAGCTTCAGAAAGTAGACTAATGCCTCAATAGTTCTTGTAATAGCTTCTATCACTTTTCTTGTGAACTGGACATTTGTGGAAGACATCGTTAAAGGCAGATCCTGCAGCTTTGAAAAGTTCTCCGGGGATACCATTCTTACCAGGGATGGGCACTGCCTGTAATTTACGTAAGTTACAAGCATAATTTACATAAGTAATTAATTACTTCCATACAAAACTTTAGTTATTTATGTAATTTACGGACATGAAGTACATGTAAATTACGTAAGTAATTAACTAAATACTTCACTTTGCCCATCCATGATTCTTACCTGCACTTTTGTTGTTCTGGATAGCTCTAACCACACCTGATATCGATGGTGGGGTATTATGGTTTAGAAAAAAAATCTTATACCAAAATCAATTCGAGCAGGATTTTGATGAATCTGCAGGATACAAAATCTATCTATCTATCGTGTACCAGCTGCTTTGACAGTGCTCTATGTACCATTAAAAGTAATTTGGCTTAGTCTAATGATCTTAAATTAGATCCAAATAAGATTTTACCTTTGAGCAGCTTGCTCTGCACTGTATCGTTCTCTTACAGGAAGTCGATGAAAAGGTGATATATATCCACTTTGGATTCGTGTGCCTTTTCGAGGATTTAACTTAATGTGAATATCTGCTGCTATGAGGAGTTCTGCTTAAAACCAACACTTTTATTGTTCTTAAATTTCTATATTGCAATTAGAACTTCTTTTATTGTGGGTGATGGGACGTCTTCTATGGAGTTCAAGACAAACTATTCTTCTTGAGGCGTCATTAAGAAATTCGCTGAATCATTCTTGCAATCTTCTAATAGCTCCCTGTGTTTTGTCTGCACTGTATCATACCTTAGCAGGAAGTCGATAACTTACGTAATTTACGTCTAAATAACGCTGGTAAATTACGTAAATTACAGACAGTGCCCAACAATGCCCTTACGAATGTCCAAATATATCCAGATTTTTTAATGTTCTATATACCATGAACCCCTCTAAAAGTGTCAAATATATTTTTTAAGTAGAGTTGAATATGAAAAATATAAGTTTCCTTCCCCATATTTACAAAGCCGTTTGGCAAATGACGCGGAACTGTTATCGCTGAACTATGGTGGATCTATACCAGAAGCAAGATTATGGTTTCTATTTATATTAAAATATCTTTATTTTATACATAACTATAGTTCTAGTTTTATGTAGTTTCGTTGCCAGACATCAACCGACATTTGTAATTATGAAAAGAGCATTTCAAAAGAATCAGAAAGGTAACGAGGACACCGAGCTTATCTTTTGGGACTCTGTTGCTATCTGTAGATCGATCTAGGGAATTTGTATATAAGATTCCGCTAGTAATTATGAATTTAATTTACATTTAAGATTTCATCATACTTTCTCATTACTTGTATTAAAAATAATTCAAATATTTCAATATTATTTCAATAAAACTAAATAACTACAAACATATTCAAATGCTCTTCAAAATCAATATGTGTGTTAAAATATATCATTAAATTTGCATTTTAATTAGAATAAATCAAAATCTCAAAACAGAAAATATTATATAGGATATAAATTCTATACTATGAAATCAATGTCGGTTGTTCATTTTAGAATCATAATATCGATCAAACGTTAATTGAATGGAAAATTTTGATTTCAATTCGATTTATTAACTCAATTTAAAGACTTTTTTAAAAAATTTAGTTAAAAAGTAAATTTAAAACGTGAGAATTCAGTAGAAAGAAGATAATAAACATGGAAAGTGTCATTTCACGTAACATAAATTCCTTAAACTGAATTTTTACAGAAGAAAATCATTTTACTTAGATACTTTATATTCTTTTATACAGTAAAAATTTCATCTGATAGCAAATTCATTGTTGAGTTTAAATTTACAATCTTTTAAAAGCTGATTTCCTTTAAATACACATCTCTTTCTTATTCAAATCAAAATTCCTCCCCTTTTTCGTTTCTCAAACACATTTCTTCCTCATTTTCATCGTTCATTCACTTTATTTTTATTTGATGCACTGAAAAGAAGATTTTCCTTTGTTTTTTTTCAATAAATGAGTACTACTCACAATAATCAGATGATTCACAAACAACTGATTGAGAAAAACAGTCGAAAGAAAAGTTAAATTCATGTTGTTAAAGTGATACGAGAAAGGTAATGTAGTCGTCCTCAACCTAAATTGTAAATGAGTACTACTCACAATAATCACATGATTCAAAAACAGCTGATTGAGAAAAAAATATAAGAGTAAAATTCATGTTGTAAAAGTGATACGAGAAAAAGTAATACAATCGCCAAATAACTAAATCACAAATGAGTACTACTCCCAATAAAGAAATGATTCAAAAACAGCTGATTGAGAAAACAAGTAAAATAAAATTTATGTGTAAAAGTGATACAAGAAAAAGTAATACAGTCGCCAAATAACTAAATTGTAAAAGAGTACTACTCATAATAACCTCATATTGTAAAAAATATACGAGTAAAAGTAATAAAGTCGTTAAAAAGCTAAATTACAAATGAGTATTACTCGCAATAATCAGATGATTCTAAAGTAGCGGATTCGGAAAAAATATTATAAAAGTAGAATTCATGTTGTAAAAGTGATACGAACAAAAGTTATTCAATCGCCAAATAACAAAATCACAAATGAGTACTACTCCCAATAGATGATTCAAAAACAGCTGATTGAGAAAAACAATCTTATTAGGACTCAAAAGAATATTAAAGTTCATGTTGTTAAAGTGATAAGAGAAAAGGTAATATACTCGTCAAAGAACTAAATTGCAAATTAGTACTACTCACAATAATCAGATGATTCACAAACAGCTGATTGTGAACAAGAAATGTTATAAAATTTCACAGGAAAATTAGAATTCATAAAAAAGATAAACAGGATTTCTAACCAAAATTTCAGCCCTAAATTCAGAGTTTCTTCGAACCATCTGCTCTATGATCATCAATGCTTCAAGGAGACATCTCTAACTTGCAAAAAAATATGGATTCTTCTACTACACATACTACTCGCAATAATCAGATGATTCCAAAACGGCTGATTGAGAAACAAAAATTATAAGAGTATAATTCATCTTGTAAAAGTGATGCGAAAAAAAATATACGATCGCCAAATAACTAAATCACAAATGAGTACTACTCTCAATAATCAAATGAATTAAAAAACAGCTGATTGAGAAAACAATCTTATTAGGGTTCAAAAGAAAAGTAAAGTTCATGTTGTTAAAGTGATACGAAAAAAGGTAATAAAGTCGTCAAAGAACTAAATATCAAATGAGTACTACTCGCAATAATTAGACGATTCAAACACAGCTGATCGAAAAAGCAATTTTATTAGGGTTCAAAAGAAAAGTGTAATTTATGTTGTAAAACATATACGAGAAAAAGTAATAAGTCGTCAAAGAACAAAATTTGCAAATGAGTACTACTCGCAATAATCAGATGATTCCAAAACATCTGATTGAGAAAGAATCTTATAAGAGTTCTAAGAAAAATAAAATTCATGTTATACAAGTGATACAAGAAAAAGTTATAAAGTCATCCAATAATTAAATTACAAATGAGTACTATTCACAATAATCAGATGATTCACAAACAGCTGATTGTGAACAAGAATCATTATAAAATTTCACAGAAAAAGCAAAATTCATAAAAACGCTAAAGAAGATTTGGAACAACTTTTTCAGCACAACATTTGGAGTTTCTAGGAGGCATCTCTACCTTGAAAAAGAGATATCAGATATGGATTCTTCTTGAGAACAAGAACATGACCTACTTCCTGCTTAAAATGGTAAAATTTCAGGAAATGTATTTTAGTATAAATGGAGAGAATTGTTACAGTACTAATTATAGTCCTAAACTCAAATATTCCTAAGAAATAGACAACATTTAAAAATTTGCTGTCTTCAAGATCCTTTAAGTTCCAGATAGTTAATTCCAAATAAATTTCAAACTACCTTTAGTAAAATATAAAAATTGGGATATACAAAAATGGAGGTTACTATTTATTTTTGTTTCAAAGATCAGACTTTGAATATATTATTTTATTTGGGAAAGGTCCAAAACTAAACTATTCCTGAAAAATCGATTTCTTCTGGATATTACACTGGTTAAGCTCCAAATATAATTGGAAAGTGAGAGTAATTACTTTTGCTGTGTAAAGATAGTCATTTCTAACTTGTTTTTATTATTTTTTTTTTAATTTCTATTTATATTGATTATATTATATTTATTAAATATTATCTAATAACATTACCAAGTATATTATTTATTTATAAAACTATATACAAATCGTTGCTAACATCACAACTTAGTTACGAGTTAGTTGCAGAAAGTTCAGTAACTTACAGTAGGTAAATAATGCAAATATGATTTCACAAGTCTTAAAGATAAGCGTATTATGTAAAATAGGATAGGCATGGATTTTGACTAGGACCCTGTTAGGGTTAAATATTAGAATGATCTACCTAAGCTATACCCAAGTAATCAAGTGAAGACATGACACTCTACAGACTTTTGCAGAGCAGCTTTATAACATTATTTTCAAGACAGTAATTGCATTTTCTGACTGCACTTTTGTTAGTCGTCAAGGAAACCGAGCGTTTTTAGATGCGGTCCAAGTCGATGCCCCCAGTGAGGCAGAAGAAAAGAGGAAAAAATTGACAGGAAAAGAGAAAACCAGAAGAGTAAAAGAGAACATTTTAAAAGAGAAGAAAAAAATCTTTGATAGTTAATTACTTACGTTATTTACGTGCATAAATTACGTAATTTCCGTAAATAACTGATTTTTTTTAATGAAAAATTGCCCTTGTAAATTATGAAAATTACAAACAGTGCCCATCTCTGTACTAGAATAAATTCAGTTTATTCCACGTTTTGCTTCGTCTTAGTGTTTTAATGATTTTTATAGTATAAATTCCTTAAAGTCCTTAAAAATTAGCTCTTTTTCAAGAAAAACAAGAATTTATTGGCGTCTACTAAGTTTTGATAGGACGCCATTCTTGGTCTAAGCAATTAGTTCGCTACTTGGATTTCCGGATTATCCCAACAGTTAGTTCGCACTTTGGATCTTTGCGGGGAAAAGGAGTTAGTTCAATCCTTTTCAGTAAGTCTTGTTCCAAAGAGCTAGTTCTCTCCTTAGCAAGAAAGGTCCAAATCAGAAATTGACATTAAAAGCTAAATGAAATAGTCTTTCTCATGTCATATTTATATCATAAATAAAGTGTCGGAAATGACATGTTTGACATTTCAAAGGAGTCACGGGCCTAACTAGAAATAAACCCAGTTCATATAGGTTGGCCTTGGTCAAATGTGGTCCAAAATGAAAACTGGTCGGTTGGCATACGTGGTTACCGTAGCTAAAATCAAAGATTTTCCTTGAATTCTAGTTGAGAGGGGGAACCCGTAGGTTAGTGTGTAGAGCATTCGCTTCCATACGAGTTCCAGCGTTCAAAGTTTACTTTCATCAAGTTAATTTTTCGAACAAAGAATGGAACACGATCGAAGCTCTTGCTCTCTCGTAATTTACAAGCGTAAGTAATTAACTCCTTAAGTACAAAATATTATGTATTTACGTCCGTAAATAACGTAATTTACGTAAGTAATTAACTAAATATCTCCCTTTGCCCATCCATGCTGATCATGGAAAGAATGGAAAGGCAAAGAATAAGTGTTCTTTTTTTATTGAGATCTAAATACGTTGCCACTTTCTATATGTCATATTTGGTCCAAGTCTTCTGTGATCAGACGTCAAATCAACGTCGTAGAAGAGCCCTATGTTTCAACTGTTGGAACAGATGTGTAGCAGGACAGTCATATGATAGTCTCATGACTTGATTTTGTTATTTGCGAATGTTTTAAGGTCGAATTAGGAACCATGTTCGTTACAATTGACAAAAACCGTCTCCCAATGAATTTTTACGATTACAGACAAGTGGATAAAGTTAATTTAAAAAACATGAAATTGAAACAAGAAATTGTTTATATAACTTTGTTCTTAATTATATTTTATAAAATATTTACAGGTAATGTAATGGATGGATTTAAGAATACTGTTTCAGCAAAAAAAGATACTTCAAAGTCCTTCCAGTGCACCCCCACCACAAGAAACAAAAGAGATAAGAAGAATAAATTCATGTATCGCTTTCTAATGTTCCTTAATTCTAAAGAAAGGAATCCACAATTTCTAAGGAGCTTTTGACTTTGATTTACTATACCATTTGTCTGATACTTTTCAATTCAATTCAATCCAGTTCGAATCTTGAATCTTGAAAGTATCGAAAGAATTCAAGACTCGTTCCATTTATTATATCGTTTAATTATATATCTTTCATCAACAAAATGACAGAGACTTTTGGGGTGAATGGTAAAAGGACGACAAGGAGCAAATGCGGAATCTGGAAACGAAAAATTTTGTACAAATTGGTCCGGTCATTTGTGGGATTTGGAATTTAATTAATGATGAAAAAGGAGATTTTAGTGTTATTGATTGAAATGGTCTGAGCTGAAATTCTGCAAACTCCGGAACGAAATTGTCGATTTAATTTCTTTTTCATTCCGTTTTAATTGACTTTGGGGATTTAGCATTTTAGAGGCTGACTAACAGTCATTAGCAGGTGGAAATCGATTTAGTATAAAGGTTTTATAGATAGTTAATTTCATGGTAAAATGGTAATTTGGGACTAAAAGATAAAAGCAATTTCGAAGAATTTACCCATTATCACAATAATTAACATCTTAAATGGGGCACTTCATTTTGTATTTATTACACAAAGATTCTTTTGTTTTATTGAATTTGAACTCGATATTGATATTAGTATAATTTACATTTACTATTTAGAATATCTTCCATTGTTTTATTTGATTATTAGGCTTAATTTACAAGTTTATTTAATGTTTGTTTCTCATAAATATCGAATATTGTAATACATAAAGAAATTATTGCTATTAATATTAATATTCAAATGCATGTAATTTATTATATTACAGACTAGACCTTATATTTTCCATTAAAGTAGTTAATTACTTTCATATTATACGTATAAACTAAGCTTGTAACTAACGTACATTATAGGCCACAAGAAAAGCTGTTGAAAAAGAGAACTGTGAAGCTTTTGAAAAAGAGGAGCGAGAAGCTTTTGATATGAAATGATAGAGCTTTTAAAGGTTTTTTTATAGAAAGAGCAAACTTTTAATAAAAGCGAGGAGAGAGTACTTTTTTCATGTTCTATCTCTTTTTCTCTTTAGACATTCTAATTATTTTACTCTTTCAGTTTAGCGAGTAAGTTATATATTTATTTCTCTTTTTTTTCTCTACATTTTGTGGAAAAATGTACGAACTGAAAAATTATTTTTGTTAGAAAATTTGATCGAGCATTCAATTAATCATAAATTTGCCGTCGAACTTTGATATCATTAATATTGAGGTCAAGGACCAAGACATCAGGACGAAAATTCAGAAACCATCAGGAAGTAAATTCAGATTCATTAGAATGGAAATAATTTTTCTTAATGTTCTGAAATCGATAATGAAATTTAATTATAGTCCTTAGAAAATCAAAATACTTAGAAATACAAAAAAAAATACTTTAAGTTTTTGAGTCCAAAATAAATAATAGTATGTGTGTCTACCTCGATAATCGATAGTACAGCTAAGGAACATGACAATAAAAGGAATTTTATCTTTTCTATCAGTGTTGTTAAGGATTGAATCCCATGGATCCCATCCATTAATTCCATCCTGGACGTATGCAATGGATGGAATTATTACATCCAAATTACATCCCAATTCTGTCCAAAACTATTTAATATAAAATATCCGAAGGATAGTTCGGATCTCTTTTAAAGACTGAACTTCATGTGCCTGGTCAAGATCTGTTTTCGAAGTGACACTATCATAGATTCTAAATATTTTTGTATATTAGGAAACCTTTTATTCTTACATTTTTCTTATTTACACTCAAGTCCTTTCATGGACTTTATAAAATATATTTTTTTTTCATAGGACCATAACCGTTCTAAGCAATTTAAAAAAATTACATCCGGATTCAATCCAAATGACAATGGATGGAATTAATAGAAAATTGCATCCATATTAACAACCCTGTTTTCTATATATCTATTTTTTGTGTCAGAAAGACTCCCCTTTTAGTCTCCACACAAATGATCAAAGTCATTCGTTACACTAATGGCAACCAAGTTCTACGAAGTCAACAGAGTTCCTTTAGTTCCTTGCAGTGAGTTTCTTGAAAATATCATTTTACTGGTCACTGTTAAGTCCAACAGGATTCGTATAGACTTTGCAATTGCAAAAAAATATTGTCAGCAACTGCGGATGATGGTCTTCCAATCATTTGAAATTATTACAAATGTTTTCCTGCTTCTCTTATAATGCTCTATGCATCTTTCAGAGTCATTTGGTCGGGTTTTAGCCTGGTTGATTGCTTGAAATATTGATTGAATAGCTCTAGGTTATGTGAAGCATAATATGCTTGTTTGTAATCGTGAAAATATGGAAATTGTCGACATATATTTTTCGGTATGATGTTCCTTGAATTCAAATGAAGCCACATTTGTATCACCCAGAAATGCAGCTTTAATGTTATATATGGTATTATGCGTTGTTCAAGAGACTTATTCGTTGGATGTTTTGTATAGAACAACTTTGAATTATCTGTTAGCATTCTTTCTGCATTCCAGTAGCAGTTGGCGAAAGGAACTGTTGAGATTTGTGCTTGTTGCCTTGAAGAGTTATAGTTCTTAATGTTATGAATTCAAGTTTCAGTTTTACCTAGTTTTGGCTTGAAACACTGCTTGCACTGTCCGATGTATCAAATGACGCAGTCCAACTCTCAGATATTGCTTAAGAAATAGATCAAAATGTTGATGATGCAAAAAACTTCATGAGTGGGATATATAACTAACTAACCAACCATTAGCAGGCTGGATTGCTTAGCTTCGTGCACTTGCTGAAGACGCTGGTTTTACAGAAAGTCAGTTAAAAGATAAACCACTCGAAATAGCATTGAGAGATGCAATATTGATGGAAACTAATAGTAACAAAGTTCGTCAGAATATTTTAAGAAGAAAGATTCCATCTTGAAAGAAATTCTGGACATTGCAAAGGAAGAAGAAATGGTTCTCAGGGAAAGTAATAAGATTGACAAAATAAAGGAGCAACAGTCGACCGTTCATGTGGTCGACCAAGACCAAGCAACTCTTGTGGTGAAAACACACATAAATGAGAAATTTGTTAATTTCGTAAATATAAGTGCAACAACTGCAACATAATGGGTCACCTTCCAAAGGTATGTCGCTCCAAATCTCATTCAATCAGTTCTGATGATGTTGTCATTCACATTATCAAATGTCATAGAATTGTCAACAAGGACGAAGAAAATTGTGAATGGAAAGACTATCAAATCGCTCAGTAATTGGTTCAAATACATGGAGATTAATTGGTTCACCCAAAATTCTTCGGCCACTACAATACATCAAAGGCTTTGAAAAGGACAACTTCGTTCCTGGAAAAGTTTTGTCAAAGTAAAACATTTACAGTAACTGATTAAGCAGCCCCAATTGTCATCATTTCGAAACCAGATGGATCTACTAGACTAAGTGGTGACTTCAAGGTTACTATTAACTCACAAATGGAAGTAAGTCAATACCATATCCTCAACATAGAAGAATTATTTACAAGAATAAATGGTGGAGAAAAGTTTACGAAATTGGATTTCTTGAACAATGAATGGCAAAACGAAGTAATTACATGTAATTACTTACGTAATTTACGTTTAAATCACGCTTATAAATTACGTAAATTACAGGCAGTGCTCACCCCGTTCTGGGACGCATATCTTCAAATCTAGCTAGATAAAGCATCTAAACAACTAACTACAATCTCCACGCCATTTGGTTTCTTAAGGAGCTTTTGACTTTGATTTACTATA
>HF911026.1:0-11732 GCA_000341915.2 Megaselia scalaris
TGTGGAGAGAGCAACAGCGTCTATGCTGTTTACCCATTGTTCTAAAAATTAACTTGATGAAGTCAACTTTGAACCCTGGAACTCAGTATGCAAGGCGGAGGCTCTACACACTAAGCTAAGACAACGTACTTACCTCATTCGAAATATCTTTAATGTACCCTATAAACTTTTCATATAATGAATTTTATAATGTTTTTGAAATATTGTAGAAAATATTTAATCATTTAATCATTTTATTTAAAAAAAATTATCTCTTATAGCTTTTCCTTACGATTTGTATTGATGGCATTTTTATTTTAAAAAATAACTAATTAATTGTTTAAAGAAGAGGAATTATGTTTTTTTATTTAAAGGAAGGGAGTTATTTTTGTTTAAAATTGAAAAATTTCTTAAGTGTTCCATTTCAGCGGAATCTACCCTACAGTCTATAATTATTGTATATATGATTCGCTTGGCGCTAACTAACTATGACTAAGTTCGCCGTACTCTTGAAGAACTTATACAATCTTTTTATAAAAAATGAATATGACTATAACTAAATAAAAGTAGTTATATTTTTTTAATAATCGTTGTTTAAATTGTAATATTTTTTACAAAATTTTAACTTATAAAAGTTATGAACTTATAATAACAAATTAAAACAGATTTTAAGCGCAGATCTAACAAAAGAAGTGAGTCAATAAAAAAACAAATGCAATAACAGGCCAAGTTTCCGGTTTCTTCGCTACCTCCTAAGGGGACTACCTCTCACAGAAACACTACTGGGTGATAAAATTGTATTTGTTTTTGAAATATTTTCCGAGACGACAACTTAAAAAGTATTACTTAAAAAAAGCATGTATGAAATATAAAATGATATACAAAACTAATTTTTTTGGTTCAAATTTCCATAAAGTTTTAGCATTTTGTTAAAAACATCAAAAAAACGCGTGAAATTAAATATAGAACAATAGAAACCACAAATTGCATCAATATTGAACGGCTACAGAATCCGTTAGAACAGATCCCACGGTGTCTGAATCACGGATTAACATAATGCCCATAAAACTAAGTGGAATTTCCATCAAAAGATTCAATGGATAATAAATTTTGAATCCAAGTTTCTGGGTATTTCCCTATAGTAAAAGTAGAGTAGAATCTCTTGATCTTGAAATTCTTAGTCAACGGATAAACTACCTACGCAAAAGAGGGCTATTAATAATTGTGATAATAAAAAATTCTAAACATTTTTCGCACTTAAAAGCATTAGGTAGGCAAATGAATTAGATACGAGTAAAAATCTATTATATTTTCGAGAGGTATTTAGAATTTTGTAGTGATTAATATTAGTTTAGTTTTGCCTGCTATCGGATAATATGTTTTAGAAAATGGGCTCATTAATTCAATATATTTTAAGCGTCTATCTTCTGAATTTCTCAGACACAAGATTATGTTTTGGCGTGAAAGTGGGACTGTCCTGTCTCTAGATGACTATAAATATAAATGGTTTTTTAAATACCTGTACCTTCCTAAATACATGGCGTTGTTACTGTTGTACTCACGGAAGTGGTATTTATTCAACGAAACATAGTATATTGATAGGAAAATATTGTGGTGGATATATTAAGTTATATATGAAGGTAGTATTGTAAATCCATAGATCGATCAAAATTCTATGTTGGTCGATAATTGCAAAAAATCAAATAGGAAATTAAGAATATCCTTTAATCCATGATTTCTTTTTTTTAGATTACATTTCTTAGGTAAATTAATAAGAACAATATTTACTGGGATGGGTGGTGTATGAAATTCATATAATCTACTTGAAATTAATGAAAATATATATTTTGCTCATTGTGATAGAACTGTATAATGGCATTAGTATATCACATATTTTTGAGAACAAAGTTATGATTTGGGGTGCACTCAAAGAAGAACCTATGGTTTTTTTCATAATAAGGGATGGGCATTGTCTGTAATTTACGTAATATACAAGTTAAATTTACACTTAAATTACGTAAGTAAATAACTACTTCCTTACAAAACTTCAGTTATTTAAGTAAATAGGGGGGGGGGGGGGGGGGGGGGGGGGGGGGGGGGGGGGGGGGGGGGGGGGGGGGGGGGGGGGGGGGGGGGGGAATATTGATTAAAAAATTAATTGTTTAATTAAGTTGTGATCAATTTCAAAATATATATTTTTCAATATCATCCAATAAAAAAAATTGTAAAATTTTAACAACTTTAGTTTTAGAAAAGTTGTTGTACCGAAAACAACTTTTCAAAAACTTTGTTGTTAAAAAGTTGTAAGATTCAAAAACTTTAGTTTTTAAATAATACTAATTTTGCCCATCATTTCCAAAATTTAATAGACCGTCTTCATACTAAATGAAGCAATTTTAATGGAACAGTGGACTGTCATCTGGAAAGTGAAAATTCGAGTCCCATCGATGTCATTTTTATTTTTGTGAAATAGTTGTTAGAGTAGTTGTTAATTTAACAACTTTAGTTGTTTTATACATAGGGAAGAGGTGTGCATGATGGTAACGGCTTCAGTTTATAACAATTTTAAAATAAAAATGAATATTTTTTTTCTTTTTTATTTTAATTTTTTTTGGAAAAATATTTTTTTAGATTCAAAACTTTTAATTACTTTAAAAAAAATGAGAAATATAAATTTTCAACAAAAAAATAAAAACAAATATTTTCAGGATGTCAATTTCGAAAATTCCAACCTGCACGACAATTAAAAAATTGTATTTTCCAAATAATTTACATAATTCGTTGGAAAATAAAAAAAAGTCATAACTAAAATTTTAATATATAAATTATTGGTATATTACCACGAAGAAAGTGTCTAAAATAATTTTATCTCAAGAGGAAAGTTTCATTTATTTTTGGAACTTTCGCAAATAGCGTTTTTTGCGGTCTTATGGTTTGCGAAATTTTTGAAGAAAATTCTTAAAATAATGGCTTTTGATTCATTAATCAAAATATCGAAGCAAAAACCAATTCTCACCATTTTTTTTATTTGTCGATTTTCGTTTATAAATCATCATAGTGTTGATGAATTTAGTAATACTTTTACACAATTTAAACTTATTGTTATTAATTAACAAATCGTCATATTTTTTTAAATCGTAATATTTTTTTTTAATCGTAAATAATATAATTTCAGATGGTTTTAATTAAAAATTGCTATAATTTTTAATAACATTTTAATATTCAAATCAAAAGAATGGCCTCGTTAAAAAAAAGGACGAAGGCGAAATTCTTGTCTTTGTTTCTTCAATAGTATTACAAAAATAATTTTCGAGACATATATTATTTTCAGAAATTATTCGATCTTAAACCATAAATTGTATAGAAAGTTTTGCAAGACTGTTATATTCGAAAACGAAAAATACATTTTTCATCGACTGCATCAAACCAACAACTTTTTCTTGTGCATGTAATGTTTATGCTTTTATATACAAACGTAAACAATACTTAATCTATAAAAGTATTCATAATTTTACTACTAATATTTGTCAAATAAAAGCTGATCAGAAAAGGGTCATAAAAGTTTGACAAATGTTTTAAAGAATATTTTGGTATAAAAGATTTAGTCCTTAAAATGTTGGGTTTTCTTAGGTGGTCCATCTTGCCCCACATTCTCTGATGCATTTATTTGTTTCTTTTTATATAACACCATTCATATTCAAACTAATAATAAGAAAAGTGCCATTAAAATTGTTTTCTTACAACTTTTTAAGTTTCCTAGTAAGTGGTTGGCTTTCTCCGTGGTCGACTTTTCCAAAAAAGCCAATATTATTAATAGGGAACCAAATTTAGATGGACCTATAATCATTGGAAGGAATTCTTTCTCTGTTCAGAAATTCACATTTCATTTCAAAGAAATACTATTATGCATATAGCAACATTTTTATGATTTTTAAATTTTTGTTATACATTTATTGCAAAGTATGACTAAATTTTCTCATAAAAGTGAAAACATGGATTAAGCAGTAAAAATTGGGAAAAAGTCGAAAAACTTAAATTTTCAAGCAAATTGCATTTTTTAAACAATTTTGAGTGATATTTGAGATATTCTCGAGATCAAAATTTTTCACATTCTTGAAAAATGAAATTATTTAGCTGCCAATGACGATGCAATACTATAAAATGAGTAGACTATTGTCGCAAACATGTCCAGTTAAATTTTTAAAATGTCTATATACATATAAATCTCTTCATATAAAGGCGCCTAACAGGATCACTTTTCAACGACATCAAAGCACCAAGAACACTCCCACTAGACAAATTTGTATCTAACCCGTCGTCGTCGACGTTTCCCGCAGATCAAACTCCAGAGCAAAGTATTTTCCACTTGAGCCCCGACTTTAGTTCGCATATATCGACTAAATAATTCATGGTGAATTAGTTGAAGCATGTAATATACCACAATTTTTCATCTCATTACACAGCAGAAACAAGCATTGTACAACATCAGGTAGTTTATTTTCTTGATTTTCCCATTTGTTGCTGGCTGCTGTGCTGTGTATAGAGGAATGAAAAGAAGAGATAAGACAACATAGAAGTTTGCACTTAAAGATAGACAAAAAGAGGCATTTTTATAGATTTTTGTCTCCAATGATGCCATAAATAAAAATATTTGTAACAGGTTTATGTTTTCTACACCGAACACAATAATCTTCAAACAAATCTACCGACTTACACTGTCAAGTCGGTCGGAGATTCATAATTTTATAGTTTACCGCAAATTTGTTTTGCCCCAATTTATGTCGTCATACATTGCAAGGAATTGGTAGGAGTTGCTGATAGGTGCCTATTTGTCGCTATCGCATCTCTTGAAGAATAATCTTATATCCCTTTATCACATATGTAGTGAACAGATTTTATGATGTTTGAAAAGTATTATATAGAAAAAAGGAATAATATTTAGAGATATGAAATTATTCACAAAAAATATATAGTATTTAGATTTGCTAATTACTATATATAGCTTAAAACAGAATTCTTTCAATTATGCAGACTTTCAATGAAATTCCAAGATCTTATATATTCTAATGTCCCAGATTCTTATTCATATTGCACAATATTTATTTTTTTTAAATATATATTAAATAAATTAAGGGTTATATAAATGGCTAATATATAGTATGCTTAAATATTACTATCATAGCAATAGCATATATACTATATTGCATGTTATATATATGAAGCATCTATAAACAAAGTTATGAACGGATCCATATTTATGGATGTGACATGCATATTATATATGTAACAACCATAAGCATATATGTGACATCTATAGGTTATCAATGTTTATGGATGCTATGGATATGGATGTATGCAGTTCTATTGTATATTTCACACACTTATTTATGTAAATAGCAATCATATTTTGAGATATCACATACATAAAATTTTTATGCATAATATGCACCTATAAATTATCAAACCAATATATGACGACTCTAACATATAGGCATAGTTCTACAACATTATAGATGGAAATACAAAAGCTTTAGATGCAATTGTTCATAGGACAACATACATATTTTTATAGAAGATCATATATACATGATATAACCAAAATTTTTATTATTTATATTATAGGGGTAATTATAGATTGTGGCCTATACAATTGGCAACCATATTTTAGTGTATTATGTGTTTTTAGTATCCAAAATATAGTTACAATGACTATAATTTGTATACGTATTTTATACTGGAAACTTGGCTTGCTACAGCAGATGTTATTTTTAAACCGCGGAGCGAAATACTATATGAAATTTTAAGGGACTATCTAGATTTGTGTTTTGGTGTTTCCTAAGTTCTTGTAAAGCCTGACTCCTAGAAAACATTTGAAAGAACTATTTTATATAAATTTCAATGTTGATTTTATAAAATGTAATTTATATTGGAATGTGAAGCAGGTTGGACCACCTAAGGAGAGCGTAATTTGTTTAAAACAAATTCTTTTCGAAACAAAATAAGTATGAGCTATATTTTAAGTTCCCATCCACGGAATTAGCCACGATATACAAACATTTACAATTTCATCATTTATTATCAAGGCTTTTTTCGCACATATTTTGTATAACTTGTCATCAGAAGGGTTATCGCTTTATATATGGAAGATTGAAAAAAATGGCCTAAAGGGTGAAAACTTTAATGTTTTGCTATGGTTTTATATATTATTTAATCAAATTGAATTGTACAGAAATGTCGGATTATTTTAAGGGTTACTTTCTGTTTTATAATTCATTGTACTGAAGTATTTTATACCCCTCGTATATTGTATATATCTAGCACGTTTTTATATTGATAATTGTTAAACACCCTTCCAGAAGGGTTTTCCTCTTTAAATTGCTTGCTTCCATTCGCACACAAACATAAACTAGCAAATGTCAGCTATTATTTATTAAAATTTAAAAGAGGAAATTAAATTAACAATACGCTTTTAGGGATTTGGTTCGCCTTATTAATTTTAATATTCATAAGATCAAGAATATTTTGCTGAGGTCTTGAAATTGACTCAAAATTTATAATATAAATGTTTAGTGTTGTTCCAATCATTTAAATGTATTTCACATTGCTCAAATTGTTAGAACAATATTTTAAAATAAAAAACTTCTTTAAGACTTATAAAATCCAATATATCACATGAATAGGGAAAAGTTGTACAGGTTGGCAAGTCGTCTACGGTCAGAATTCGACTTTTCAAGAACATAGTGTTTTGCTTCTAAATTTTTAATAATGAAAACCATTATTTTAAGAATTTTCATCAGAAGTTTTGAAATTCACACATTCATGGCTTTTTCCAAAACCACGAAAAAATATACGAAATTTTCATTTTTGAAAAAAGTTTGATTTAAAGCCCCTTTCGTGGTAATATACCATAAATTTTTATTTTAGAATTTTTGTTAATTTTTATTGTCAAACTTTTATAATTTAATGAAATACAAAATAGAAACTTTCTATTTAATAAAGTTTTCGACAATTTACAAAAAAATAATGTTTACACATGAAAGACAACGTACTTCAAAAAAAAACGAACCAATAGCTTGATTCAGGGGAGAATGGAGTGTATTGGGGGGGGGGCAGCATAAAAGTAAAAAAGTAAAGTAAGTAATTTTCCAACAATAAATCAAAAAAAAAAAACAAATTTCAAGTATGCGAATTTCAAAAATTAAACATAATAAAACAAGTTATTATTGATTTAAAAAGCGAAAGTTATCACAAGAATTTTAATATATAAATTATTATGATTATATTTTCTCTAACTTTTTCCAAAGTCAAAGTTTCATTTGTTTTTTTTTTTATATTAAAAAAACCTATATTTCGTAAATTATTGAGGAAAATTCTTAAAATAACAGCTTTTTATTCATTATTCAAAATATAGAAACAAAAAACAACACTTTGTTCTTAAATAGTTGAATTCTCACAGTACACGACAAGCCAACCTGTTCACCTTTCCCCTACTTCCTTTTCTTGCTGATAAAACTTAATCTTGGTTATAAATGGTCTTATTATCATTGACCAATATACCAAACGATTTCACTTCTTTTTTAATTTATAGGAAATTGGTCCCAACATCAATCTTATGAAGTCTGTCTCCAGAAGTCTGACTGCGTTTGTTCTAATTTATTTAAGTAGCTTCATGACCATCCCAGGATGTTGAAAATTCGACTTTTTTAAAAGTCACCTTTCAATAATTTACCTTTTTATTAAGTAACCAAATACACTGAAGGGGAAAAATAGAAAATTATCAAAAAGTACTTTTCAGCTTTAAAAAAAAAATAGAACATTTCAACTAATATTTATGAAAACTTGACAAAATTGTCTAGTTTTCCTGTAGATAAAGTACTTTGATTTTATTTACATAAATTACGTAAATTACTTATTATTTTTGATAAAAAGCTATTTATTTTAGAGTTTTAGTAAAATTTTAATAAAATTCATTTGGTCCATTTATGTCTTCTACACAATTTTTTATTTCTAAAAAGTGAAAATCAAAATATGTACAAAAACTATGTATTTCACATTAATATTCAAAGGTAAATTATATCTTTAAATGTAAATAAAATAGCAGATGGTTTTTCTTTATATTTCAGTAGCATCCATGTCTAATTACTTTGCAAACCTCAAACAGTTTAATTGTTTTTTAACACAAAATACGGATCAATAAATTTTCTTTCAGAACCTATTTATCTATCCCATCACAAATGAATAGTTCTGTCAACCAAAAACTGACATAAGATATTTTAGGATTCATTTTTTTACCTTTGTAGATGCAAATCTCTATTGTTGTGTAAGTGATACTTTAAGTAAGCATTGATCTGTATAGTTTTCATGTTTTACACGCTGTTTCCTCTCGGTATAGACAAGATCCTGAAAGGATAACAATTTGTAAAATTGTTCGATAAATTGCTATCAGTTACAAGAATTGTTTGAAAATATAAAAGTAACAAACTAGCAGGTGATCAAAAAGGTACCTGAGAAAAAATTATAAAAAATTTATAATTTTTTAAATCTCAAAAAATTCTGGGTACTTGTTAAAAGAGATCCATCATTGATGACGAAATGTCAAAATAATCAAGACGAAACAGAACAGATTAGGCGCCATTTAATATTGTTTCAAGAAATATTATAAAAGGATAAAATGGATTGTAGTATGGGAGACTGACTATTAATGATTTAATAAGGGTCAGTCAAAAAAAAAACACAAAAAGAAGAGAGGGATAAACACCTAAAACATTAATTAGATATGATTTATTGATGTTTATAAATTTTATGATACGTGAGATTTATTATCATGGATATATATTTTTTAATTCTATAATTTTCATAGCATCCTTTCTTTTGATACATATAATTATATAACTGTCCTAATTTAACACTTTTATAGTTTCTTAATTTACTAAGAATTTAGTGTCATAAATAGGTTTATTTATTAATATATTTTTATTCTTTTTTAACCCATCTTTTATTAATTATTTTAAATCTCAAAAATGTATATTAAACCATGATACAATGGTTTTAAAAATATTAAATATTAAAATGTTTATTAGATAGAGGAGGGTGTGTGATTGACATTTTGCTTTCAAGGTTATTGTTGAAAAGATATATTTTTAATCAT
Organism: Megaselia scalaris; assembly: GCA_000341915.2. Taxonomy (NCBI): domain Eukaryota; kingdom Metazoa; phylum Arthropoda; class Insecta; order Diptera; family Phoridae; genus Megaselia; species Megaselia scalaris. The sequence continues at coordinate 9,128 of HF911026.1, forward strand.
AAAAATTTGTACGAAAAAAAAGTTAAAAAATATGTTACTATTTACTATGTGCACATGCATAACACTAATTCCATAGGGGAAAATCACTTCAAATGGAACATTTGAAAAAAGTCAAATCAAAATTTGATAATTCCTTCTTTAAATAATTAATTAGTCAATATATTTTTAGTAAAAAACAATCAATAAAAATCACAAGGAAAAACTATAAGAAAATCGATTTTTCGGGGGGGGGGGGGGGGGGGGGGGGGGGGGGGGGGGGGGGGGGGGGGGGGGGGGGGGGGGGGGGGGGGGGGGGGGGGGGGGGTATAAAAAAATGGGGCTTAATTCATTATTCAAAATGTAGAAGGAAAAACATTAACATTATCTTCATCAAAGAATGGAATTCTCGCCGTGAGATGAGAAACGTGATGAGAAACGTGAGGTATTTAGTTAATCACTTACGTAATTTACATGTAATTTACGTAATTTATGTAAATAATTGATATTTTATACTGAATGAGTTAGTCACATTACAGACAATGCCCATCTCTGTCCCCTATATTTAAAAAAAAAATCTTTTTGGTAAATATTTAATATTTAAAATATTTTAAAATTATTTCCAAATATTCCATAAATATAAATAAAATTCCATAAATAACATTTTGTACAAATTAAACTTTTTTTGTTTTAATTCACAATTTTAATCTAAAGAAAATAAGAAGAAATCCTAAACTTTATTGTATAATAATAAATTAATTCTTGTTCTGTCATTAAATAAAATACATCAAAAATATTACAACTGAATGTGAACAGTTTTCTTAAATATACGACGTCCTGAAGATATTTTAGTAGTATATTCATAAAATTAATTAGAATTAAGAGAAAAGTTAATGCATGTTTTCAGATGGTGTGTACTTCGGAAAGGGAAAATTGGTATAAAATATGAATTAATATAAAATTGTTAATTTTCAAAAAAAAATATTAACTATTTTCTATAAAAAGGATAAGAACAACATAAAAATTATCTTTTATACTTAGCTAATTAGAAGCTATTATAATGCATATATTTATATTATAATTTATAATTTAATCCAAAAGACAATCTTCATCAAGTTCACATCTAAGTTTCAGTTACTTAATAAGTAAAAGAAACCGATATTCAACCAACCAGCAGCAGCAACAAAATTTATAAATTTTCTTTAACATGGACTTAAAAGAATACCGCATCGATGGTTATCTTTAGAAGATTGATTTTGTAGTTGTATTTAGTACACGATAGCATTAAATATCCTTGTCGTTTATTAGAGCAAAACAGACATTGCTATTTAGCCATTTACCTGGGCGATTTGAACATCTGATCGATTAATCCTTTTGAACTTGTACATACAGTCTTAAAGTACTTATCTTGTATCTTATTGGATGGCGGTTCATTTCATTTTGAACATCAAGTTCGTTTTCGGATATTTTATTTGCGACATTTTAAAATGTCATTAATATTTCTTTTAATTTTGCGAAAAATGTATATATTTTGTATATACTAAGAGCAGATGATCCCTTCTCAAATTAACAAAATCGATTTGTACAAATAGATAGATAAATTAGATATTAAATAAATTTTGTCTTGTTTTTATCATTATTGATTTTGTATATATGAATGCTAAGATTTTTTAAATTTATTTGTGTTTTGGATGAATTTTTAATGAAAAAACAACTAGTGAGCCTTTAAATTTTATTTTATAATTTTCGAAATTTAAAAGAGATTGTAACATAGTTTATGTTGAACAAATCCTCCACTCAAAGAAGAGTTTATGTATATCAGACATATAAGGTTATGTACATAAATATGCATGTGAAATCTATATGTATGTAATGTCCATATACATTATTCTACATTATTCTAATGTTTTAATAATAATCTTTAAGCATACTATGTATACATATATGTTATGTATACTATATATAGAGAAAAAATAGGTTCTTTTAAAAGTGTGTTTTTTGGGAAAACTTTTTGGAAACAAAAATTTATGAGGAAAAGTCGTCAAATTCTGAAAAAAGAGCAATAAGTGGTTTATAGATAAATAGTGCATATACATTATACATAGCCTTAATTATTTTTGTCATCCAAATTTGTAAGTCTCACATAAAAACTATAGATTTATTACTAACCGAATATTTTTTTTGTTTTATAAATTGTCATGTTCTTACAAACATTTAAACAGAATAGAAAACAAATATTTTATATAGTCATATTTTTTTATAATCGTAATAAATAAATTTCTTTTTAACAGGAAATTACTAGATTAATAAGCCTGTCCAAAGAACTTATTCTGTGTAGGCTCCTATCGATCTGAATGGTTACTTCGTGATTAAATTATAAAAATATACTGTATGGAAGATATGTGACTTCATAAGTCTTATATATGGTTGAAAAACTAGAGTTTCAAGTTTCCAGAGAAAGCTAGTTCTTTTATATTAATGCTTATATATTATATATTAAATTTTCAAAGATACACATTTTTAGCAAATTTAAAAAAAATTCAGTTTGGTAGTTCATCCAAATTTCATTTTAAAATTAACTTACTTAAGAAATTTTATCATTTCTTACTTTTTTATAAATTTTAAACAA
>HF911036.1:0-11804 GCA_000341915.2 Megaselia scalaris
AAAGGAAGACCTCGAACCAGATGGAGTGACGTCATATCACGTCATGCTAGAACAATAGGCGTCCAAAAAAACAGCAAAAAGACGTGAAGTATGGAAGGCAGCTATTGATCAAGCGGAATCATCGCTGGATATGTATGTCTTTCTACTACGGTGTCCTTTCGAGGATTTGTCTTAATGTGAAGATCTGATTGATTTCCAGAATTTTGTAGGCAATATTAATAAGACTGTTACCTCGATAGTTTTTTTTCATAATTTTTGTATCTTTTTAATGTGGGCAACATTATTACATATATTCTTTAGTAATGTCATTACTAATAGTAATGTTTATTCTCAAAAGCAATTTTGTATTCATATTTGTTTGTCACAATTATTTTTTTTTTAATTATTGCTGATAATTCAATTACTTTCTATCATTTTGTAACATGAAAAACAAAGGAATTTTTATAATATTTCTTTATTATAAAAATATAAAATACAATAATTCAATTTCTGTCAAAATTAAGAAAATTAATTTAATAAATGAAACCAGACAAAAAAAAAGTCCTTAATTCAAATTCTACCTTTCCATCCGAATAAATATTTTCGAAAACCATCCTTAAAACATAAAGTAAAAGCAAACAAAAGGGTTAGAAATTAGTTTAATCCCGCGTTTTCAGTCTTTTGTAAGGATTTCGTCATTGTGTTCGTTCGTCCTTATCTCCAGGAATTCATTTCATCTTTTATTATTTCTTCCTTGGATAGGAAAACGGCATCATCTACAGATATATCTTCCTTCTAGCTAGCTTCCAAATGGAACAACAGCACAAAAAAAAAATATTATAAATTTTCATATACTATGGTTTTAAATATATCACATTCTTCTTCTCCGTGAATGCTCTCTTTTTGCAGTTCCATTCGCTATAACAATAAAATCAGTAAAATAAGTAGAAAAAAGACAAAGTCTGAAGTCAACTTGAGAGTAAAGTTGAAAAAAAATTGTACAACAAAAAAAAATAAAACTTAATAAAAAAAGGATTTTCATTTCAGTTTGTCTTTGGGATAATGTTGAAAAATCAAAATAAACAATAAAAACAACACAAAATGTTCAGCATTTTACGTACTTTATGTAATTTTCTATGCGAGATTGTTTGTGAAGTCGTCGTCTATTTTAGTTGTAAATAAAATGCATTCTATGCTGTCTGATGCAATTATTTTTCTGGGGTGGTCCCCTGTGACTATACCATGAAATATATTTAGATTCTAGTAGCAATGACAAGGAAATACGTACTTCATTTTTGAAAGTAATTATTATGTGTTGTTGTTGAGAAATTTAAATTATTTTTGTTGTTTTAGTACTAAAAACTTGGTATTTCTTCTAAAATATTAAATCAATTATAGCGAAATGTCGGTAAAACTCAATAAATTATTGCTAGTTACGAAAATATGCAACTTTTTAATACATGTGTTCCAAATGTTCACACTTTTTGTATTAAAATATTTTACCTATTATTAAGAAATATCGGAAAAACTCAGACATTTAATGCTAGTTACGAAAATACGAAATTTTAGTACTTTTAACACATGTGTTCTAAAAGTTTAGTACTTGTACTAAAAATTTATATAGTAATAAAAGTATACAATGTAATTAATTGTTTAATATTTTTATTCTTCTTCGTGGTTTTAGTACTAAACTACTAGTTGGAGATATGTTCTAAATATATAAACTACAAAAATTATTGCTATTTAGAAAAATATGCAAGTTTAGTACTTTTTAGTACATGTGTTCTAAATGTTTAGTACTTGTACTAAAATTTTATAAACACAGCTATATTTAAAACTATCATTCATATTTACCAGAGACTGAAGAAACCGTCCTTTCGTAAAAGTTTTTTTTTGAAAGAGAAGATAGCGAACAGTAAAAAGTTACCCTTGCTTCGGTTCTTGATATTTTCTCTAATTTCAGTACATATGTTCTAAATTGTTAGTAGTTGTACTAAAACGATATTAGCAGACACTCAATGACTTAGCATTTGTCAAATACATATACAATTAAATGGATTTAGTAATGTTCTAAAACTGAAGTATTATTAAGGTGTTAATAATTTTTAGGACAAAATGTTATTAGAAACACAATAATGTTTTACGAGTTTAGTTAATGTAAAATTTTATAAAATTTTAACACTATATAATTTAGTACAATAATTTTAGTACAATTTTTAGAACATGTACTAAACGATATTTGTAGACGATAAAAAAAAATAAAAGATGTTCTAAATTTTTAGCAATTTTAAAAATAATTATATTATAAATGTATGAATATATAGAATGATGTGTTAATTTTATTATTATTAAGGGGGGGGGGCATCCATGAACAAATTTAAGCAATTTTAGGAATATGAATAAGATTTTAGAAATTCAATATTTTAGACTAAAAGAATTCAACATTTTTGTAAATACTTTCATTTGCAATTTAAATCTCATTTTTAAGAAATATTTTGTTAATATTTCATTTTTTTTTGTTAATTTGTACAAAAATATTTTCTCCATATATGACTGAAGACTAAAATACAAATAATGGAACCACTCTAGTCCAAAGTTAGAACACTCACTTGCTAGATCGTCGTAATTGCACTGAAAATGAAAATAATAACAATAAAAAAAGCCAAACAAATATATAATGAAAATATGGAAAAATACTATTCCATATTACAAACAATTTTAAAACCGAAGGCAATGATTTGCGATGTGATAAAATAATATATTCAAAGTTATTTATGAATGAAATGGCCGGCAAACTATTTCAAATTATTTCCTTACTGGCCATTTCGAGGGTAGATTGTTAATTTGTGAAAGACATTTGTGGATAATTTTAGGTTTGTGAAATTACTATTAGTGTTTTTTGTTTAATATTTTATATTTAATTTACTTTGTGGGTGGTAATTCCATTATTTATATTTGAAGAGAAGCTATTTATTTACTTTTTAATTTAGAATTTACGTGATATTTTTTTTAAATACAATCTAAATTACAAACAATTATTTTACTTGCGTTATAGTTTGAATTTAGTTTATTTTTTTTTCTATTTTTATCTGAAAATTAAATGAAAAGAAAATAGTTTTTAAAGACGTTATTTAAATAAAGACACAATTTTAGCGGGATTTACTACTTTTGTTCCGCTTAGTATTTATAGTTTTGAACAAGAAATTCTAATATATTTCAAAGTTTAAATATTTAAAAATAATTTAAATTTAAGCTTTTAAATATATGTTTTGTTCAATTCACATTAGCTTGCCATTTATATTTTTTTATTAACTTTTACAAACTATTGCAAAATCCAAATCTTAAAATTATTTAATTAAGTGAACGAATATTAAATTTTCAAAGGTTTTGAATAAAATTTTGAATATTTACTTAATGTAAATAATGTATATATTTTGTAATATATGTAAAAAAGGGGGGGGGGATATAGTTAGAAACAATTTTCTTTTTTGGTATTACGAATAATTTTTTTTTGGGCAGACAAAAGTTATATTTTGGGTTGTTTTCCATTAAAAAAGTATGAAATTATTAGTATGACGATTTCGTTCAAAATGGTGATAATTTCGACGATTATGGTGATGAAAGTGTATCTTTTAGCGACGGAAATTATTAAGCCATTGAAATTTAGTAAAACGGTTTCAAGCAATATAAAAAATTAGTAAAAAAAATCTCAAAAATCTAAGTTAAAAATTATAATGTAATATTTTACAATTTAAATATATCATAGACAAATTTTACCAACTTCTATTTTATGAATACAAAAACAATTTTTCTGTAAATATTTATCAATTAATATATTTTTTGTTCATGTAAATTTGTTTTTAATATTTTTTTCATAATAAAAAAAAATTTAATAATTTAAATATCCGATTATCTTTGAAACCAGATAATCTCAAGAAGAAATTTCAGGACAATACTGCTGAGATCTGGAATCTGCTCGTAAATGAATCTTATAACAGTTTGTTTACATGATTTTAAAAATTCAAAGTGATAAGATTTTCCTATGTTGTGTTATTTTTAATTATTTTTGTTATATTTTGACTACAAAATGAAACCTACGAATATAGATATATTGTACAATAAAAATAGGATTTTCCTATACTTTGTATGATAAGTTTAACTTTTCTAAAGTATATTTTAAAATTTATAATTTTGATCATTATTTTAATTTAGTTTCTATTTACTATTTTTCTATTTTAAAGAAATAAATAAGAAATATAAAGATTGACTGAAAAAATTACATATTATTTTCTCCACTATATTGCTTTTTAAGAAAGCTTGTTTTTTATATAAAGGGCTCGTACAAGGGATTCTAAAGGCTTATAAAGGTTTTTTATTTGTGAAAAATACGGCTTATAGAGGCTTAAAAGGGATTATTTTTAATCAAAATTATCGAGATTAGGAAATTGAGCTGATTCTGGGAGTAAGTAATTTTTTATACTCACTTTCTCGATGCTGGGAAGGAAATTAGTTATACGCCGTTTTAGTTGGTGATGTCGTGGATGCTTTGGAATAGTTATAGCCCTTCCTCATACATCTCAAGGAATTCAAGCATTTTGAAAAATCTTCAAGCATCTCAAGCACAATTTCAAGTATTTTGAAGATTTTCCCAAAATCTCAAGCATTTGTAAAATGTTGTCAAGAATTTTCTCTTAACAAATCTCAAGCAACTCAAACATTTGAAATTTTGTTGAAGTTTTTTTTAATTTTAGTTTGCTTGGAAAACAAATAACACATGTTAAACAATTCTATAAATTTTGTACACAAAAATTAAAAATTTTCTTAAAAATATTGCTTAAGCATCTCAAGCATTTCCTCTCAAAAATCTCCAGAATCTCAAGCAAAATCGAAGAAAAAAAGTCTCAAGCACTTGAGATTTAAAAATCGAGTGGAAGGGCTGTGGTTCCCATGTAGGAGTTTTCTTTACCGACTTGTGCCTTGAATGTGATTCTCCATTTGAGCATGTCCTTTCCGTTACATTGGGTTCTGAAATTTCAAGTCGATATTTTGATCTCGTTGTCCATTATTTATTTCTATTTAAAATATTGGAAATTATATTGTTTTAAACTTTTGTTAGTAACTATATTCGAGAACTACTGTCAATACCCAAAGAAGAAGAAAAAAAAACTTGCTATTTATTTACACGTTAAAAATTTGATAATATATTTTTTGTCTAAAAACACTAAAAATAATACATTTTGAAAAGTTTTGCGACAAGTTTTTGGTAAAGGTTAAAGTTTACAACGTTTTCTTAAAAGCCTCTTTCCGTTCTTTTTTACAAAAAAAATTGTCTGGTCCAAAGGCTTGAAAATCTCGGGAAATATTTTTCTAGTCAAGCAAATCTCGGAAAATTTTCCCACCTTTTTTGTTCAACTCTAATTCCGAGCTTTCTCGGGAACATTTCCCCATAAATTTTCTGTATAAAAACTCATTTTCCCTAGGAATTGGCAAATATTTCCCAAGCCAAAAACATTTCGACATTTCGGACATTTTTTTAACTCCAAATGTCCCCCAAATTACTTTTTTTCTGTAGAAACTAATTTCCCGTCGGCCTCACTAATATAACAATGGCCAGCTACAAATTAGTGTTTATTTTAACACAAATTTAGATTGGTACACAATTAAATTAATTGCAAATGTCTTGTTTTATTGAAGGATTAATAATTAATGACGACTTTACATAAGTAAAAGCTTTCATCAAATGAATAATGTAAAAGGGATATATTTAACAACAAATAAAGATTTTTCTCCAAATTTTGCGTACAGCTAATTTCTAAAATTTGATACAAAATTAAGTTTCTCTATAAAAACAAATATAAATTAAATAAAAACCAAATGCTTAATAATTTTCATCGATGTATTCCTAGAAACATTCCTTTTGAAATCCAAAATACAATTTATCATTTCACTAAAGCTGCTCATATATGTCAAAGTGTCAAACGGGAACGTGATTCTTGTAAAGGGATTTTCCTGGAACTAAAGTTGAGAAAATAAGATTTACTTTGAAGGAAGAAGCCTTAGTAAAATGGATGACCTAAAACGTAAACTATTCAACTCTAAAAGCAAATACATCACAGCGTATACGCGATTCAAAGGGAAAATATAAAAATGACGCTTTCTTTGATTGAAAAAAACACAGCAACAAAAACAAAACACAATCTAAATACATATACTAAAAACTAAACGAACTAAACTAAACCGACTAACTAACTAAATGAATACTAACTAAACTAACTAACTAAAAAAAAAAGGGGGGGGGGCATAAAAACGATGCCTTCCTTCTATGTCATGTGAATCGCTTCGAACAATCGGAGAAGTCTGGAATGACACCAATATCCAACTCAGATACTTGGTAGACCTTCCAAGGCCGCCGAAAATAAAGATTGCTTTTCCTGGTGAGCTGGAAATAACCGACATTATGCCCGTTCTTGGGGTCACAAACCCTGATCTGAAATGGTTCATTGCTCCATATAGCTAATCCCTTTAGCCTTTGGAGTTTCTACATCCCAAGAATCTCTGTGGCTATTGTTTTTAAGAATATTTAACAGTAATCATCATTTGTAACAAATTGAAGTAATATAAATTCTCTACTACCGACAATTCTTAAATATGCAAGAATTTAAAAAAATAATATTAAAAAAAACTTGTTGAAGAAATTTAAAACCAAATAAAATACAAAATCGTTCAAATTAACTTCTGGCCCTATAAACGAAGCAAATTCATTTTGTGTCCAAAAAACAAGCAGCTAGAAAAATAGTACCGACATTAATATTCTCCTTTTTTGTATTCCTTTAAAGGTTCGAAAAACAGCCGGACGTGATGCTAATAAACATTTTGCCATGAAAGTCTTGAAGAAGGCATCCATAGTCACAAATCAAAAGGATACAGCACATACTAGAGCCGAAAGGAATATTTTAGAAGCTGTTAAGGTATATATAGTCTTTTTTTGTTTGCAAGTTTTTGCTCCTTTCAACAACAAGAACTAAATATGTATTATTATGTTTGTCAGGAATATGATAAATTATTGTACTTATAATGTTTTTTTTGTATATTTTCTTATATGCAGCACCCATTTATAGTAGAATTAGTGTATGCCTTCCAAACTGGTGGAAAATTATATTTAATCTTAGAGTATTAAGTGGTGGCGAACTGTTTATTCACTTGGAACGTGAAGGCATATTTTTAGAAGACACTACATGGTAAGTTGCAACGACTTTATATTTATTTGTTTAATTTAAATATTTAATTATCTAGGATTTTATGTTTATTTTACGGAAGAAATTAAAGCTATAAATATATTTGAATAAACATTTTCCTGGGTTTTAGTACTAATGATAGTAATTGGCGTTATTTGTCGTACTATTTACATAGTTATTAACAAATCTAGAACACTGTTTTTATTTTAATATTATTTTAGTACTAAATTGAACTTAAATTATGAAACATTAACTAATCTTAAACATTAAATATACATCATATTAAATATTTTTAGTACTAAATTGTGCTAAAAATTTTAGAACGTTATTGTACTGAAATCATTGAATTCTTTATAAACCATATGCTTATAGTTTTTTAGTACCAAATTGTACTAACATTTTAAAACATAATTATTAATTTGTTTCTAAATTGAATTGTTTTTTTAATTTTAGTACTAAAAAATAACTTAACATAATTATTTCTCCACCATTAATTCTAATAAGATATTAGAACATCATATTTTTTTCTTTTAGTAATAAATTGTACTAAGATCTTGAAACATATAGTCAATAGTTTCATTTTAGTACTAAATTTTATTAAAATTTTAGAACATTATTGATTTATTTTAAATATGAAAAAAAGATACTTTTTTTAGTTCTAAAATTTTGGAACACCATAATTATTTCACTAATGGTTTAGTACTAAATTGTAATAAATTTCAAAAAAAATTTACATTTGTACTACTTCTTGTAACATTTTTGAACGTTCAAAATTTAAATATTGTTTTAGTGCACAATTGTAATAAATTCTTAAAAAACAATAGCCTTTAGTCAATTTTATTGAAATCGGTCTATGATTTTAGTACTAAAAAGTAAAATATTTTAATATATTGTACTAAAATTTTTAAACATAATTACTACTTTAGTACTAAATTGTTTTTATTTTTATAAAATAGTAATTTTATATTTTTAGCACCAAATTGTTCAATAATTTTAAGTACTTTTAGTACAAGTCTTTAAAGTACAATACTTGTGTTTAATTTTAGAACATAATTATTTAGTACTAAACTATGTTAAAGTCATAGTTACTATAACATATATAAGTAAATTGTTCTAAATTATTAAAATTGAGTACAAAATATAATAATTAACTTTACAGACAATATTTTTTTAAATATTGCCAATTAAAAAATTACACTAAAACTTTATATTACCAAAAATTTTAAATAGAAATAAAAACAAATAATATAATTAAAAATTAGTATAATTTAAAGACAAATTAATTTATATTTTGATAAAATTTAATGTTTTTAGTTTGTAAATGAAAGTTCCTTTAATTTAATAATGTTCCAAGATTAAAATTTTACAATTAAAATTCAAATACTAATTGCTCTCGTTTTCCCAACAGCTTTTATTTAAGTGAAATTATCCTAGCACTTGGTCATTTACATTCACTTGGAATTATCTATAGAGACTTGAAGCCAGAAAATATCTTACTAGACGCACAAGGACACGTGAAACTTACTGATTTTGGGTTATGTAAGGAACACATCCAAGAGGGAATTGTCACACATACGTTTTGTGGAACCATTGAATACATGTAAGTGCTTAATGTTCATTTGATTTATATCGAAAGAACGCTATAAAATTGTGTATCCCAGGGCACCGGAAATCCTAACACGAAGTGGTCATGGCAAAGCTGTTGATTGGTGGTCCTTAGGCGCTCTTATGTATGACATGTTGACTGGTGTTGTAAGTATTATATTTGTTTTTTTCTATCCTCCCCGGAGCGAAATTTCAATAGAATTTTAAATTGATTTTGTGTGATATTTCTTTTAGCCACCATTTACTGCTGAAAATCGAAAGAAAACAATAGAAACCATTTTAAAAGCTAAGTTAAATTTACCTGCCTACCTCACACCAGAAGCCAGAGACTTAATTCGTAGATTAATGAAACGACAAGTGCCACAAAGATTGGGTGCCGCCCTGAAGATTCAGACGCTGTACGCGCTCATCCATTCTTCAAACACGTCAACTGGGACGATGTGTTGGCCAGACGTTTAGATCCACCAATCAAACCTATTTTGGTGAGTTGTTTTTATATTTTGTTATTGTTATTTTGTGATAAATTGTATTCTTTTTTTCATTTGGAAATTTAATTTTCAAAGTTCTATATAAAAAATATCTCAAAATGACAAGACAATCAGATTTTTTGCAATAACATGTCTATTACAAATCCTTAAGATGTCGCAAAATGACATATAATATGTCGCAAGATGACAAATTTGGCTTATAATGTAATGCCCACTTCAGCTTACCTTTATATAAATTCTATATTTTAGGATAAAACAAACACGACATATATAAACTACTTATCAAATTTAAATTTGTCACAAAAAGACAAACATAAAGAAAATTTTTATTTGTGTCCCATACAAAATAAAAAACGATAATTACCAACTATTCTCAATATTTTTTTAAATTTTCGCAATTTTTTTCAAGCTGTCGCAAAAAGACAAATTCAATAAACACAGAATTATGCTTAATATTTGAAATATTTATTACATTGAAGGTATGAAAAACTGTAATTATCAACAATGTTTAACATTTATTCGAAGTTGTCACAAAAAGACAAATAATAAAAAGTCATTTTTATAAAATGATAAATTATCTCAAACTACAATGAGCTTTTAAATTGCTCTATTGAAGAATAATTGTTTTGCGACAAATTGTCACAAAAAGTGTAAGAAAAAGACAAAGATATATTTAGTATCAATTGTCGATGTTACAATTATCAATTATTATTAAAAAACAATAAATTAGAACCAAAAAACAAAAGCTATTTTAAAAATCTATAGGAAATATTTATTATTTTATTGGAATTCAAGGTGTCGCAAAATTAAGATTAATTTAGAAATTTGTCGTACCGTGGCAAATATTACATATAAGAATTTTAAAAATTTAGTTAAAGTTGTCGAAAATAGGAAAATTAAAAAAAATATCACATAGAACAAATGAGATGTCACTAAAAGACATTTCTAACACAGGGGGGGGGGTTGGCCGACGACGATGATTTTCGCTTAGTATTTTTATTTGTTTTTTTTATACTTTTTTTTCTTCCATTTGGTTGTTTTATTTATGTTATTGTTTTTACAAATTGCGGCGAAATTTGTCTTCTTATGAGATTTTGTATGATTTTATAAAATTATTTTGTTTAAACAATTACTTAATTTAATTATTAAGATTTGTTTAGCTTTTTGAAATTAATCATTTCATTTATATTATACTTATTGTATTGTAATTAATTTACTTAGTTTACTTACTTTACTTAACAAACCACCTGTAGATAAGAAAATCTCTAAGGCTGTCATTGATGTTTCAATTACAGACTGCAGTCACATAATGCTCAAATAATAAGCTGTATCTATGATCTATCTTGTCCAAGAAAGTGTCTTTTTAAGCAGATTTCGATGAAGTCAAAGCAACCACAAACTAAAGAAAGATATTTGCCCAAGATAGTAAGTCATAGTAAGTCCTACGGGCATTAGGAAGAAAGTAATAAGGATGTGGAAAGAATCTTTTGAGACTCTTAAGAGGTTATCAAGAATGGTAAATTCAAAATACTCAAGAACTAGCCACAGAATAGTTAAGGAAGACAAAGTGAAATATTCATCTGCTCGCTAAAATTGCTATCTTTTCTAGAAATATAAGAAAGGTCAGGGTAGTGTTTATTCCCATAGACGGTGGAGTTGGATACTATATATATATAAGGATTACAAGTTTATTGTAGAGCAGAACGTTCTCTCTCGAGTTCAAACATGGACTTCCCTTTTTAAAAATTAAAATTTAGAATTAAATTGTTTATATGCACTACATACGTTAATCTTGTAATGAATGATCTCCTATCTTCAATTCAATTTGTGGAGAATACTTCTCAGCAGTCATGTTTGTAATTGTTCAATTGATCTTCTGGACAACTTCTGGATTTAGGTACAGCTGTTTCAGCTTTTCGTTTTTTCCTTTTCTCCCTCTCCGTTTTCACAAATCGAACCCAAAATTATACAAAAGAATTTTTCTCTTGGAAACTATCAAAACATGTTATCTGATGCTTAAATCGTCCATGTTGCGGATCCATAAAACAGCACCGGCTCGATCAGATGCTGGTATATTTAATTTTTTTTTCTTGATAGAAGATTTCATCGAAGGACCTTTTGGAGAGGCCACCTAAGTATCAGCACTTGCGTCGTTATTGGATGTAACTTCCGACTTTAGGTAAATGAAGTTTTTGAATTTTTTGGTAAATGAAGTTATAGCAAGCCATGATTCTATTGGGGTGGAGAGCATGTATTTTGTTTTGTCTCTGGTTACCTGTAGATTCAGAATTCTACAATGTGTTCCTAACGGTGTTGATATTTGCGACAAGCTGGAAATTGGCACCCAGGGTGCCAATTTGCGCGCGCAAATTAGTTTTTGATGTTATTAATTGAATTATATTTTGCTAACGGAACACACAATAGTGCTACGTCGATATCACCATGTGAATCCAAGACACTACTAAGAGTTACCAACATCCGTTTTTCAACAAATCAA
>HF911046.1:0-11974 GCA_000341915.2 Megaselia scalaris
TTCTGGACAGGAAGAGTACATGATTCTGATATAGAGCTCTGACCATTTTTCATGCGGTTCTATCTTCAATTTCCTTTTTAATTGTAAATATTTTATCTGCAACTAAATGCAGAAAAAGCTGCATTTATAATTCATATTTTTCTGTGTAGAATGTCTGCCTTGAATAGTGTTTCATTGTCCTTTGTAACTGTTTCTTTGTCATTCTTGAAGGTTACCTCGCAACCAGCTTTTATACTATTCTTTATTGACAGCAAACTATCTAGTTTAGACACAAAGAGCACATCCTTGAGTTGAATCTTCTCGAATTGTCCATCAACGTTGGGCGAAACAAATTCTGGGCCAATTCCATCAGCTTTGATAGTAGATCCATCTGCTAGAGCAACTATAGACTTCCTTGACGTATCAAACTGGCTATATAAATTCTTGTTATACGTCATATGAGACAAAGCCCCACAATCCAGTATCCATAAGTCTTGACTTTTCTCCTCTTATTTCAAGCTTTGCTCTTGACTCATCAAGCAGACCCATTGTCCAGAATCTTGTGTTTCCTTGATTGTCTTATCTGAATTTTTGGTTTCTTCTAGCAAAGGACATTTGAATTTCTTGTGTCCATATTTCTGATAGTTATAAAATTTCATCTTTCCTTTTGAAATATTTTATTTTTCAGGATGTCCTTAGAGCCTCATTGGTTGGAAATTCTTCTCGAATCTCCATCATCGAATCAATACGTTCCCTGCAGTCATCTCCGAATCTCATTCCATACAGCTTCCTTAACAGGTAAACGATGCTCGTTAGGGACTAGTTATCATGGATCTTCCCACATAGCCTTCGCGGTAGTTTTGTTTCTAATGTGGATTGCCTGACTATCATCCTCTACCGCTGCTATTTTCGCCATCGCTTTCCTGTTCCTTTTCTTGAAGCTTTATTGATTTTGAAGCTCTGCGCTGAAGGAAGCATCTCAATCCAAGTCCGACAAATACATTTCAATCCGGAATTTCCAGTGGAAATAGTTGTTCAAGTTCACCTCGCAATTTTCAATTGGCTCAAAAATAATTTATTTTCTATTTTAAAGAAGTTCTTATATTTTATATTCTTCAGAGCTTTTACCAGCAGAAAGTCCCTAAAACTGTGACGTTACTATATCCATGAGCTAGGACAGTTTCTGCTAGTTTCTGTGGTACATATCCAATGATTCAGACTGTCTTCTACCAACTACGAAATCATGCTTCAATAAGGTAAAGAAAAGGCAGAGATCGCTCTGGTAATTAGTTTTATCTTCTAAGTTATCCGTTCTGCAGGATCTCTTTCAGATTTTCAAGAAAAAGACAATAACTTTCAACTTACTTTACTTTTGTAGCGACGAACCTTCAAGCATATTCCGCTTGGTTGACAAAGTTTCTCCAGGCGCTTGGGGGGGGGGAGATCCCCTTATATTGAGAGCCTGAGAAGTTCATTAACTCGTCCAAATAGCTTTGGAAGACGCGTGAAGTAGTGTAAGAATAGCAGGGAAAAACCATCAGATGTTTTCATCAAGGTAATGTACTATCATACAGCTTCTTTGTGTTTGAAATGCCTGTGAAATAATTCTCATTATACACTTGTTTCAGGTATATAGGGAGCTTTCGAAGCTAGTTATCTTGGGAAAAGCTCTATTAGAGTAATTTTGTAAGAGCAAAAATGTTAAACTCTCTAAATTAGGTATAAACAAACTGAACGGACAGTACAAATATGACTTCATATCCAACTTCGTAAGCTTTGAGTAGGATAGTTGGAAGGGGGGTGAAGTAGTTACTCCAGGATATCTATTATTCACAAATATTGTATTCATAAATGAATTCGATTATAAAGAGGCTATAAGTCTGGATGATTTTTCAGCATTCCAAGCAGAACTTGTAGCTAAAAGGCATGCTAGTTCCTTTTATGTGCAGATAGGAGTGAAAGGGGATGATCCGATAAGTAGAACTACAAAGCTCTTCTGTCCTGATGTTGATCACAAAAGAGGTAACGTAATTCTATAGGGTAATAAGTTCTCTCGACTTTCCGTGGATTCCTAACAGAACACTGAAGTCCTAACAGAATACTGGAGTCCACAGAACAGAACACTGTCTGTTAGGAAAGATGAGTGACGAATGTACTGTCAGGAGCTCTGTCACAAAGAAGATTAGAGAAGTTGGAAGCATAGTTTCTTCCACAGTGGCTAATAGATATTAACTATTAATATCATCAGGATAATTCGGAGGTAAAGTTGTTTAGATCGGGTAGGTTAGTAGCGATGAGGGATAATTATGGACCATGTATATTCATGGAAGTATTTAGTTAATTATTTACGTAAGTAACATGTAATTTACATCCGTAAATTACGTAAATAACTATAATTGTTTATGAAACTAGTTAATTACTTACGTAAATTACGCTTGTAAATTACTAGGAAAAACTTTCAACGTCTTCTGACCTAACCTAACCATACAAAAATACAAGTCTCTACTTGGAACCTCAAGGAAGTTATGACCCTTGAACATGGTATGTGTCTGTGAGACACAATTTCTAAACAATAGAGCTAAAGTTCGTCTCTTTTTGTACTCCGTTAGATGCAATAACCCAAAGATGGATTCTCCTAAAACTCTAGATATTTCATTATGAAATTCAGATTTGTGATTTTTTTAAATTGTGTACAATCCAATCAACCATATCCTTTAACATCAATACAATAAACCTTTTCACCCTTAGATGGTCACACTATACCCTTTTATCAGGATAGACGAATTTGCAAACTTAAACTTTAGAGAGAAAGCAGAGAAATCAAATAAAAGTAAGCAATCATTATCGTTGAGCTGATTGCTTCTCTTAGCTTTATTTAAATTTCACAAATCTCAGAAACAAGATTTTTGTTTGAAATAAAATTTGATGATTTTTGAAGGATTCTGATTGGATCCTTGAAAGGCATTTTCTTGATTTGATTAAAAACTGTTGAGCAGTTGTTTATAAAAAAGAGAAAACTTGGAGCGGAAAAGAAAGACTGGAAATTCAATTAGACGGAAAGAAAATCGCTGCTGACATTTAGTACTGAAAGTTGAAAAGAAAAGTATTTTCTAATGATTCAAACATCTGTTGACTTTTCTTTTTTTTTTTATTTTCATTTCCAGTTATATTTTCTCTTTAATTATAAAGTTTTCACACATTTTCCGAATTGTCCTTTCTATAAGGTTTTATAAACTTTGTCATACAAGTGCTTCTAATGTTTGGTAATTCTACCGTGATAAAAGAAAAGCCATGAATTACAAGGATTATCCGAGTGTAAGTTGGGTATATTATAGAAAAGAATTTCATGGAATTAATTACCTGGAAGGTTGAAAGTATTCGTAGTTTATCTCTTGGACAATATTTCAGGAACAGCTTTACCGACTGTCAGTAATGGTGGACGTGAAATCGCCTGGTTACAATAATTTGCTACGATTCTAAATTAGACATTATGGAATACAAAGATATCGACTAGAGAAAAATCTGTTTTGACGAGAATTGAAAAGTGTTTTGAAACAACTTGTTATGGTGCTGTAGAATCTGAATCTGCTGTAGAATAGAAAAAAACCAAATAATATTTAATGTGGGCGTGGTTGGAGGCGGAGTCGACACGCCCACTTTTTTATGGGGGGGGGGATTCTATTTTTATATTTTTCCTGATGTTGTATATAATATTTTCCACAATTTTTTTTTGTCAACCAAACTTCAAGGTAACTTTTCACAGACATGTTATAAAAATTAAGGACGAAATTGTAAACCATGGAGTGTGTTTCAGCATTTTCCTGTTGGGAAGATGTCACTGAAACTATGAATTATTTTAAAAATGCAGAACGTGGCAGAAATATATGATACAAAGTTATTATTTTTTTGTGTCCTTATACTTTTTACTTTCAATTATCTTTTTGATGGGAGCTCTTAGTTTGTTTCTGGGAAAGGTTATGGGAAAAGTTTTTCAAGTCATGGAGATAGTAATGGCATTGTTTTAGGGACTTTCTAAAGTTAAGGATATGAATTACAAATGGATATATGGCTAATGCTTTTTATGGATTTTCTTGAAAGCAATTGTTTTTTTAAGTGAAAACCCTATATTAGCCTAAGATCTGAAGTCGAACACAAAAGAAAGACAAAAGAAGTCGAACGGATTATGCAACCCAGAAAGGGTTGTATTCAAAGGCTACACATATCCTCAAAAAGGCAGAGTAAAGTAGATTGAGAAGCGAAGCACAAACGGCAGAGCAGATCGATTCATACAATTGGCGAAGAAACAGGTCAACATTTTCAATTATTTCAAGTCCAAGCACGCCCAATCTCTTTCCATCAAACTTTCAAAGAAACCTAGTATCTTACAAGCAACGGCTATATAGATAAGGTACCATACAGTAAGGTAGTGAAGATGGACCTTAAGGTCAGCATTGTCGATGCCAATGCACCAGACTTGCGAATTTCTTCTGAAAATTTTATAAAACTTGACACAAACAATTTCGGAGAAATCCTAAGAAGAATCAGTAAAGGAACCATCAAAACAATGCCTTCCTTCCATATGTCTGAAAGATATTATGGGTTTAGAGTTATGACGTGAGAATTCCTACTTCGATTGGACGTTTTAAAAACCATACAAACATCTGTTGGTGAAGTTTGGAAGAGTGCCAATATCCAACTCAGATATATCTTGCATATCTCCCACGACCACCAAAGGTGAAAATAGACTTCCCAGGAGAGCTAGATATCAACAATATTATGCCAGTTTTGGAGGTCACAAAAAATAATACTACGGCAGTAACAACAAATGCTGACAAACCCTCAGAAATGGAATCACTTATTCTAGAAATGGAAAACAAAACACTATGTGTAGATGGCTTAGACACACACTGTCTGGCTAATAGTACACAAGTGTTGGAAGATGGAGAAAAGAAAACCACTAAATAATGGGTAAGTCAAAATTTTGCTCTCTCTCCAATTTCGAATCTCAGGTATTTACAGGTAAATCTGAGGGGGGGGGGGGGGGGGGGGGGGCCAGCTATTTCCAGAGAGTGGCATGTATGATGATACCAAAATCATGTTTCTCCATCCATTTTCTAGTTTCGCAACGGTCTGTCGCTGTCGATAAGATTTGGCATGAGGATAACATCCAGGGATTTCTTAGCAAGAATGCAAGCTCTTGTCCTTCCTGACCTTTATAAAAGATGTTAAAGTTTGGGTGCCTTGGACAAAGGATTTTAGGTCCATTCACACATGGTTCCTGTAAGAAAGCAATGTCGATATCATTTCGCATCATAAACATTAACAGATTATCACACGCCTCTTCACAGTGTTTCAGATTTGGGGGGGGGGATTAAAGGTTTTCTTTGACAATTTTGGTGTGGAAATCGGTCAGAGAA
Source organism: Megaselia scalaris (assembly GCA_000341915.2). Lineage (NCBI taxonomy): Eukaryota > Metazoa > Arthropoda > Insecta > Diptera > Phoridae > Megaselia > Megaselia scalaris. Next base: position 5,397 of record HF911046.1, read on the forward strand.
CTTCACGAAAAGTGGTCACAAGTTAGTTCCAAACCCAATAAAGAGAATCATTCACTCCATCTGTCCAGAATCACCACGGAATTCCCAGAATTTTGTTCATTTTTGATCATTTTAAAGGTTTTCTTCGACAATTTTGGCGTATAAGTTAAAAGTGGTCAGAACTTTGTTTCAGGCCCAACAAAGAGAATCATTCAGAACCACCAAAAATTCTGGTGGAATTTCCGCAAATTCCGTGGTGGCCCTAGACCGAATTAGTAAATAATTCTCTTTCCTAGGTCAGGATTAGTGAATGATTATCTTTGTTGGGCCTGGAAACAAGTTCTTCCTTTTTCTGTCTCACCAGCATATTTTGCTATGGGCAACTTGAAAATTATGTAAATTACAGACAATAAATGACATTAGTCAGTCCTACATTGCTTAACTAAGCAGTTCATTTAAAATAGCAATACTTTCAATGTCAGACATCAGTCTCGATCTGTACCTAAAAGTCAGTTGACAACTCCGAAAAATATTGATCACCCCGAAGGGTCTTGTATGAAAGCCCTCCTGATAAAGACAAGACTTTAAAGGTATATAAGATTATCAATCAGGAACAACAGAAAATTCACTTTGACCACGACCTAGTTTGAATCAGTTAAGAACAATAAACAATGTATAACACTGAACTCAATGCTAGATAGGTCAGACAAATGCACAAATACCATATGGTTAGAACTTATGCAATCAGAAAAGTGTGATTTAAAATGTACAACTTGGAACATGAACAGCAGAGTAATTCTTGAGACTGCCCGGTACCGACTATAATAAAGGGCTAACAGTCAAAGAAAGCTGGATTCAGAAGCATTCCCACTCATGAGTTTCTATATATTCTTTGCATTTTATATCTATTTTTGTTATCAAAAATTTAAATTAATGGTTACGGATAACTTTCTTCAGTTTCTTAATTGCTTGCCTTAAATATTAGAGTGTCGTAACGTATAAGACATTTCCAGACATCCGTATTTTGCCTTGCAGAAGGCTTCCATAACACGCAAGGTAATAGAAATGGTCTCTATCTACCATTAGTGGACTAGTAAACAAATCTCCTAGTTTCTTGACAATCTATATCCAGTCACTATTAGAAATATCCTTGGGAGAGATAGATTAGCGCAAATTTCTTAGTTTCTTGAAAGTCTACGTTCAGTCAACTTTTCAATCAGCTCGTTATCCTACAATGAACGAATATTAGTATTCCAGAAATGTAATGGGGAAATAACTATGAAGAAGCTATTCAATAGGAATAATGATAGCCCACAGTGCACTTAAAATCACAACGTATAACAATACCAGCGTCTATATAAAGTGAAGCATAGTCTTAGCGAAGTGATGTACATATAGTCTCAATAGACTTCTTACGATCTAAACATAACTTTCGAGTTAGCTTACACCAGCAGCGTTGTATATGATACAACCATGATCCGTATGAAGCGCCTGTGATTAGCAGATCATCTAGATTGGAAGGTATGAATGAAATATGGATAGAGACGCTAATGAACTTGCAATACCTTCTATCTCTTAGATTCCAATTCTTGTGTATTACCATGATTGTACTCTCCTGAAGTACTTCTTGGACTTTCTCAATAAATTATGTAAATTACAGACAGTAAGTAACACTAGACAGTCCTTCCTAGCTTAACAGGGCAGGGAATATAAAATATATTGACAATAATTGACCTTTTTTCTATTTCCATACCAGTTGATCACCCTGAAAAAGGATATTCTCAACTTTTCAATTTTCAGGAGCTACTTCGATATTTATTTTTTCCTTCTTGACTCAAATCAGAAAATGAATTTGAATACAGCCAATGGTTTGCCATAGTCCGTTGGGCTATTCGGTATTATTTGCCTTTTGATTTCAAGTTAATGGATTTTTGCATTTTCTTTTTCAGACAAATGAATTTTCTTTTGTCTTTCGATAAAGGCTTTTGTGGAAATGGAACTTTTATTTTCAGCTTTTTTAAGGATTATTTAATTATATTTTTTCCATATTTTACTTTTGAATGAATACTTTTCTCCATAATTCCCTTCCCTACTTTGAATATTCAATTAAAATACCTTCCTTCCTCAATTATCTAGCCATTAATTATTTCAAAAGTTTCGGTTATTAGTCAGGTTTGAGGTTTCCTGTACATTGGAAATGTCCTTGAAACTAATTGGTAAAAAAGTACATTCGAAATTGAACAATGAGGACTTTCAATTTTGAATTAGAATTATCAAGGACAAAATGAAAGAGCTTTTTATAAATAGATTTCTAGATTATTCTGTTCTTAGCGCTTAATAGATGAATCCTTATGAGCTATTAGATCGTTCTTTTTTTTCCTGCAACAGAAAAAAAGACCGAGTTTTCGCATTCTGCTCCAGTAATTAACATTTCCTAGCAAGAAATTCGCTCGCAGAATGATGAATGTGCTTTTGTTCATGGCGGAATTGGAACTCATTCAAAAAGTCTTTCATTAATATTGCTACGTTTTCTGTGATTTTTTTGAATGAAGTTTGGCGTAATTAGTTTGCTTTTATGGATGGATTTTATACAACTTTTTTTTTGGATTTATGATATTTTGAAATGTTTTTGGCTTAACATTTTATTAAGAAGTTTCTTATAATGTAAATTATAACCGGATGATTATAGGATTTACCTTCAAAGATTTTTTGAATAATGTAAGTAAGAAACAAGAAAATTTTTAAAAATAATCATGATTTTCAGAGGACTTTCAATATATAATGCTAGAATTTTCGTCGGTCCTTGAGATATTTGCTAATTTAGCTTTATACTGTATACTGCTCCATCTATCTTTCCAAGTCATTGGGCAGAGTATTATCAGATAGTCTAGGAATTGCTGGGTTTTGTCTGGGATTTCTCTAATGTAGAAGATCTAGATGTAGAAGAAGGAATGTGTTTACTTTTGAAAGTTTTAAAGGATTTCTTGCGCAAATTGGACGTGGTAGCATGTGGGGGGGGGGCTTTCATAGTATGGTTCGTGATGACTTTTGTTTCTACTTGATAGCTTATACTTGGTCTTATCTTCATTCACCATCAATCCTCTGAAACTACGCTTGATGTTGTTCTTCACACAATGTCGTCAGAATAGACCAGTATTTGTATCATATTCCCGGTGTACATCTCCAAATTGCATTGTTATCGGCAAACATTGTAATGATGATCTTCTATGCTACATTAAACAAGCTGATTCCTTTGGGGTTCTTAAGATCACTTAATTTTTTTTTTAAACTGGACAGATTATACTTAAGTTCCATTGATTTGGTATCGTTTCGCTATGATCTTCAACTTTTCTTGTTTTTCAGACTCTTATTTATTGCTGACGATCCTTCGGCAGAATGCAGGTAACAACAGTTTGTCGCCCAGAGTACAGGTTTCTACCTATTAATTTCCATAAAGGTATTCTTAGTTCCTTAGCACCTTCCTCAACTAAGTCTACCAATCTGGCCCTCTGGCGACCTCTTCTTCCTACTCCTACACTGGAATTATAAATCTTCTTCGAAGCAGCATTATCGTGCAATCTTTCTTGATGTTGTTTATCCGACATCGTCTATGTCATCCGAATAACAAAATATCTGCGTGGATTTATTGGTGATCATGTTTTTTGTGTCTATCTCAGCAGAATTCCTGATCATCTCCAATAAGATGTACACTACAACGTATCCTCTTAGATTGTGAAGTTTCTTCAGAGAGCAGCTTTTACACAAATCTAAGTATACTGCAGTGTCATTTGGATTAAACTGATGAATTTCGATTTTGTGCTCATATAGCTAATACCTATTTGTGTCATACGCCTGCCGAAAAGCGATGAAGAGGTGTTTAGTGGAAATCTCTTTTTCTTGGGGGTTTTAAGCATCTGTCCGAGCGTGAAAAATGGGTCGGTGGTAGCCTCTCAGATATGATGGAAGCAATGATCTTATATGAAATATTAAACTAGCTGATTCCTCTGCAGTTCTTAAGCTTACTTCTATCCCCTTTTCTTGAAAACTGAGCATGCTCCAGCTCCATTAATGTGACATCTTTTCGCTACTTCAGATTTTTATTAGGATTTGATGGAATATCCTATTAAAGCTTGCCCCATCTATTTTGAGCAGTTCGGCAGGGATACCGTCCGTACCTGCTCTTTTTTTGTTTTTGAGGGTCTGTATAGTTTTATCTACCTCGGTTGGTGGAGAGACATCTTCGTTTTTTTTAGAACTCTTGGGACAAACTTTTTCAAGGGTCTTTCTACTTTCGTTGCCGTTCAGTAGTTCTTTGAAGAAATCTTGCCATTGCATAAGGACCTCCTCATTGTTCGTCATAGGTTCACCGTTGTTACCGCTCGGTTTGTATACAATATTTTTTTTATCCGGCTAGGACTAAACGTGTGTGGGTTTAGTCCCAGCCGGATAAACGAAACTACACCAAAAAGGAAGGACGTTGGGTCCAACAGATAAGGAACGAATCTAATCAATTTCAGTTATCAAAAGTCTGTAGCCGAGACCAAATCTCAGGGGGAGAAACAAGACTAGCAAAGAGTCTATTTACCCTGTAGTTAGACCAACTACAAAAAGGAGTAGACAACTTAGACTAACCTAGCTATTGTTCATAGCCTGGACTCTCCCATCCGGATAAACTCGACTAAAGAGCCTATTTATCATATACTTATACCATGTACAGAAAGAGTGTACACTTAGGCAAGGAACCACTCAGCAAAAGCAGTCCAACTCAGGTGCGATTTTGGGTATAAAGCCTAGATCAAGTTCCAGCCGGATAAACAAACTACCTGTTTATCTTGTAGTGCTACCACTAGAAAAAGTAGGAGACCACACCTGAAAGAAAAGTTTTTGAAGGGTTCGTCTACAGCCTAGACCAAGTTCCCACTGGATATATGAAACTTTCAAGGAGCCTGTTTATTATGTAGTTAGACAAACTAGAGAAAGGGATAAATCGTAGAATTATCTGTCGTTTCCCAAATCTTCTCTCTCGGGATCGTATGCTGGATTGTAATGCCCGTAGCCTGGACGCTCCTACTCGGATGAGCTAGACTACAAAATAACCTGTTTATCTCGTTATTCCAACTACAGAAAGGGAGTACAATGCGTCGAGAATCTTTCAGCAGAAGCAGTCACCTCAGGTGTGAGGTAGTGTCCAAAGCCTAGATTGAGTCCTGGCTGGATAAGAAAACTACTAAAAAAATTGTTTATCCCGTAGTGCAGCCTACTACAGAAAGAGAGAGACCACATCTGATAAGAAGTGCTCAGCAAAAAATTCCCAAAACCGCTGGGTGAAATCCAAGACAAAAAACCAATCCCAAGGTGACCGTTTAGCCGATAACCCAAGGTTTGGTTTGAAACCTTTAAAAATTCTGATGTTTCCGTAACTGTTATCCGTTACACGATTTATGTTGTCCTAGAACTTTTTTGCCTGGTTTCAATAAACTAGAATATTTCAAAGTGGGCTTTGTTGAACTTTCTCGGAAATAGCTTTATCATACTTGCCTCTGCAACCCGTAAGTCTTTGAGGTTTGTACATCTCAAGAATCTCTTAGCCTTTTCCTTTTACCACTTCCATAGATAGTTTCCAGCAGGTATCGATATATAGGCTATCCCAAAGCGCTTTCCCTTTGAGATCTGATATAAGCATATCAATTACGTTTCATTCAATCTTAATATATAACTTTCATCTGAATTGAATATTGTTTTCTAAAAATCTGAAAATAATGATTGTAGGTGCTCAAAAATATATTTTAAAACTGTGAAATAAGTATAAAAGTCTGTAATTTAACAATATATTAAATATTTTCTCTCTTACAAAGTAATTTTACTAAAACAAACCACTTACTTCACTCTACTAAGTTTTCTATTTGAAATGCGTATTTACCTTCACATAATTGAAAGATTTTTGTTTGTATAAGAATGAGTTTGTTCATAATATTGCCTTCAGCTATTGTTCTACAATCAGAATAAATGTAAATTTATAAATAGAAATGAAAAACAATTATGGTTTTATAAGTATTGTAGAATAATTGTAGAATTATTATTAGAATTGCAAAGTTACTGACAAATGTTGAATTTCTTATACACTTTTTGAAAAGAGTATTGAACTAAATTCAACATTTCTATATTTTGAGGGAAGTTTTGATTGCTGTAAATGATTTAAAAAAAACATTACAGCTACTGCTACCTTCACATTATTTACATAACCTATTTGTGAAGTAGGCGACATAAACGAAAATTGTGTACTTAATTGTGATTCTCAACCTTGATTTACCTCCAATCTATAGTATAGAAACAAATGAATATTCATAATGAATACAAAAGTCCTTTATGCTTTTGATTATGCATGAGGCAAGGAATACACACTCCAGTAAACCTATTCACTTTTCAAGATAACTGAAGTTATCGCACACATCTTTTCTGTGAAAACTAGAATCTTTGAAGTTCCCTATGTTTTCATGTTCAGTTGTTTTAGAATGTTCATTTCTATAGAATATCTTTCAAATGGGATTTTCTTTTAATTCTGAAAACAAGAATATTTTCATGTTGTTCATGCAAGGATT
>HF911050.1:860-12029 GCA_000341915.2 Megaselia scalaris
GGGGGGGGGGGGGGGGGGGGGGGGGAAATTACAGACAGTGCCCATCCCTAGTTACAGTAAGTTGCGTAAATAATCATAAGTTACCTACGATACTAGTTACTAGTAGATTACGTGTAACGAACTTACACTTCTCATCTACGGAAGTCAATACTGCTACCAACAAGTAGCACTTATCAAAAGTGGAACGAGGAGACGAGTTCCCCAACGAACCAGATAGGTAGGTCTAGTGAACAGAGACAGACGCCAACGATTTGGGAATGCCTAATTGGAGAGTTACAGAAGTGCACAGTGAAGCAATATTGTTGTTATCTACATTTATTCGAAGGATCATCAGCATGATAGTAAATAAAGTTTTAATAATGTCATCTGATTCTAACAGCTGGCTGAATTTTGATATATTGTGTGTCGACTGCGAATAAAATATCGTATTTGTTATGTAACATATGTTGTTATAACCATATCAGATGATTCAAACATCTGATCGCTTATTAGATTTTTACATCTTTTTATTTCAATTTCATCGAGGGTATGAGAGTAAAACAGTATAAACATAAAACTTTTTAAATTACTCTCACTCCCTAAAAAATTGATAACATCAAAGTCAAACTTGGTCCATCCACGTGTCCTGTGTTATCCACATTATCAATTTATCCGAAAAACCAAACCCTTTTTTCTATTAAAACACTAAATTCCAATATATCCTTAAAAGGGAAGGAAAAAAGCCCACATGAAATTAGACCTTATCATCAAAAGTCTACAACTAAATTGAGTAAAAAAGTAAAACCCCCAAAATCAAATCAACTAAAAAGTTGTTTTTAATTTCCACGAGAATGAATTTTCATGCTTACTCAATTAGAGTTAAGACAATAATGTTTTTCTTATCTGTTGTTTTATATATATATGGAAAAGCTGAACAAACGATGTTGCTAAAGACGACAGGATGAACGATATATTTCTATATGTTCTAAATATATACAATACATTTTCTATAGTACTGGGAAGAAGGGTAGGTTAAAACCTTCTAACCTCAAAAATTAATCACATTTTCATTTTCTTTCTTAAAGTAAAGAAGAGGGATTTCCCTCATCCATCCTTGCTTACTTTACTTTATTCAACTTCCTATACCCTTCATGATCCTGAAAATAAAGATATAGGAAAAGGTGTGTGAGTGAGTGTTATTTGCCTGAAGAAAAAAAGCCCAACTCATTGCCAGAGGGACTACGCTACTTTTCCTTATTTTGCAATGAATACGGTAGTAATCACAGAAACAGTGGTCGCTAAGAATTTCTGCTATTGGTTTTGTGTGAACGAACAAGATTTTCCAGAATTTCGGGTATAGCTTGAGGGTAATGTTATATTGACACGTGACATTATTATTTTTCACAAAGTGTAATTATTGGTGTATAATTATGGATAACATTTATTAAAGTCACGTGGAATAGGACTGACTATACTTCTATTTAGAGCTTATAGGTAAAAAGCAAAGGGACTCTTTATTTTGTGAAAGAGGGTAATTCAAGATCTTGTATAATCAGTAATACTATCATATTTTGTATAAGTTGAAAATTCATTGTTAGCCAAAATGTATGAAAACAAAGTTTGTAGAAATTTTGAACATTGAGAAACACGTTTTGGAGAATAAATAGAAAATTCAAGAAAGATACAAAAGACCGAAGACATATGAAAAACCCTGTACGACTAATTGAAACATCTAAATAAACTGTAATTTTAATTACTAGCCCATCTCTAAATAACCCTAGCTTCTGGCCGTTACTGAATGGTTGCCATGGCCCCGGTATCACATAAAAATTCGCTCCGGGAAAAAATTCGAATCATCTATATGTCTAGTACATACATAGCTACATACATTTATGCAATAAGCCATTTAAGGGAGCCATACAACAATTATGTATGAACAAATATGCATGTGAAATCTATAGCAAAACTTGATGCATATTTATATATGCTACTTATACAAAAATATGTATGCAACGTCCATAAGCATTGCCACAAATATAAGTATAAATGTCACGTATACGCATATCAATATTACATATAAAATATGCATGTCACTTCCACAAATATGGATGGATCCGTTTGCATATAGATGCCATATACATAATAGTTCAGAAAAATCTGAATTTCTACCCTGAAAACTTGTTCAAAAGATATCACAAAATTGACATTGACATTTAGAGGGGGGGGGCGTAGATTGTATTGCTAGCTCGTTCTCCATCAGCTTGGTTTGTGGTAAAAAAAAGGATAATTTGCTATAAATGTTAATGTGTGTTATTTTTGAGTGTGGTAGTTTATTTGAACGAGTATCATGGCGATTCTTTCGTGGTAAAAGGGATATAAAATTCCCATTTTTTTCCTTACCATTCCGTGCTGCTTTGTTACTCTTTCAGTTCAGTTGAGAGCTTCGTTCTGCTGTTCTATGTGTATTTAGCTGTTTAGTCAACATTTTTGATGTTATTGTTTAGCTGGATGGGGAAACAGGAGTAAAACGTCTGATTATCATAAATGCTGACAAGGGAATATGCGCCTTAGAGGCACTATACGATAGAGAACTTGCTTCATAGTAAGCTATTTTTTATTACATCTTTACACTTGTTGCTAGCTCGGTTGTGGTATATTTCTTCTTCTTCAGAGGTATCACAGCCCCAGCAATATTCCATTCCAGCAAATAGTCGGATAGTTTCAAATTTATTTACTCTACGGATAGTAAAACAGCTATTTTTCCTTGGAAGCAAGGAAGTAAATGGAGAGGGAAGCAAAATTAATGTATTTCCTTTCAATTTTGTTATCCTAAGCACATTTGTTAGGCTTATATTTCTTATCCATTTCCCATACATACATTTTTAGTGATTAGTTTTCTTTACTTATGGTTTATTTTCTTTTGAGGTTTGGTTTCTACAGTGGTCTTCATTAGTTTCATTGACTGTTCTTATAAGGAGATTGTGGGTAATTGATGGTCTTTGATTAAAGTAGTTTGTTTTTTCAATAAGAAAATATTAGCCACATAAGAAATTGGTTTCTGTAACGAAAGAAATAGCTGGTGAAAAGATTTTCAGTCAACCATTAACAGTCTTCATTTAAATTGATTATTTTTGTTTGATAAGTAATATTATGGATTAAGACTTTTCGAAGAATATTTCCAATTAAGTAGTAGTACGTAGTACATCGATTTTCAAGATCGTTTCGTCGATAGTCTTATATTTTCTAGAAAGCTGGTCAATCATGTTTAGGCCAACCGGTCATCTCACACAGAAACGCAAACAGTATCATATCTATTTAGCTGAAATTCTTAGAATCGCTAGCCTGTTTACATGTCCAAGATAAATTAATTAAACTCAGGGAGTAGCCAGGGAGCATCCTTAGCTGAAAAACTGAGTGTCTGATTAAATGTGTGTTTTTTTGTAAAATTTAATATGTTTTTTTAGATTTCCAAAGAATGGTTTTAAAATTTTCAAAGGCCGTTCAATATTATGGTTTTTTATTTTGTATGTAGATGTCAAATTGAATCAAATAGTGATGGAAAAAAAATATAATGTAAATCATAATGTAATTTTGTCTTCTTCTGTAGTGATTGAGTGTAATTCTTCAAAAAGAGTTAACTACAAAGAAAAATAGAAAAATAAATTTAGAAAATATCGTATGTAAAAATAAACAAATATATTTTCATTTCGAAAAAAAAAAATATATTTAAAAAATAAGAAAAGAATATTTAAATACATGGCACTTAATTATATTTAGACACGTTCGTATAATACATGTATTATAGTATGTATTTAAATGTAATGAGATCGTCTTACCAAGCATGGCTGAAAATAATAGTTCTAAAATTTTCAAATTGCAGAAAGTCGCGGTTTTAGCGAAACAGTTATATGTGTCGCGCACACAAAGAAAATACCTATTTTTTCTCTGCACCCAAAGAAAAAGTATACATTTTGTTCTACACGCAAATTCCAAAATATTAGAATTTTACAAATTCACATTTTTTTTTACAAAAGTTCAGAAAAAGTCAAAAATATTGGAACTTAGGAAGAAAAAAGCTGGTTTTAGTTCAATAAAATATGTATTTTAAATTCAGAAAATTTGGTGAGGGAAATTCTATTTCAACTTTAAAAGGGGGGGGGGTAGATGTTTTCGTTTGTTTTTATACAAACGCTTATAATCATCTCTAACAGAAGCTAAACTACAGTGAATCGCCCCGTCGTTGTTCCAGCGAGTTTTACGCAACTCATGGTTTACTCACCGAATTTGCCTCAATGTGAATATCTGGTCTGTTGTTGACTTTCCTGACCTGAAACCGCATTGGTATGTGCCAATGTTGCGGATAACGTGTGGTTTCAGCCGTTCACACATGACGGAAGCAAAGATATTGAAGGCGATATTGAGCAGGCTTATACTTCTATAGTTGGGAGCAAACGACTATGATAGCCGAAAGTATGATCTAAAAAAATAAGAAAAGCTAGGAATACCTAATTAGCGGACAGATCGGTCTGAAGAATGTTTCCCTGTTAGACAGCTTAGAAAGTATGTGCATTACGGACAGTCCCTTATTTCAATATAAAAGATATATAAAATCTAAAAAAGCCAGAAACTTCATAATTAAATAATTTCAGTTTAACTTCTTTTAATAAGTCATCAAAAAGTATTTATACTGATCCTACAAAAAGAAACAATAATCCCTAAAACTTGAAACAAAACAATTGCTCCCCTCCAAAATGTAGAAACAAATACCAAATTAAAAACATTTTTCCTTTTAGCTATAAAAAAATTAAATCCAGCGTCTTCTCAATTTCCAATTATATTAATGGAATTATAAATAAAAAAGGACTCATATTTCTGTTTATAATAATCCTTTTTATTATAACGAAAAATTCTGAACATGTTCTTCCTGCCTGGTTGCTTTGGCTACGAAGAACTCTCTAGGTAAAACTTTTTGAGTGATTACTCATGAAATTAAGGGTCTCATCTATTATAAAGCAATTACACACTAATGAATATGAAAATACCTTTGGGGAAACTCACATTTTTTATTCGGAATCGTCTTCCTGTTTACAGAATATGTTTGCCTTTTAGATTGTGCTTTCTTTTCTTCCATAGGGTGGTCTTGGGATTAGTTGGAAAGCAAGTTTTTCAAAGGGTTCAAGTTTCTTTGATAAGTTGAATAAGTAATTGAATGGAGTCTTGGGAGACTGTATTAATGTAGTTTATGAATGTCCTTGATGGGGATTATATTCATTTACTTCTATAGAAATATGATGTTGAGAGAAGAAGGTAATTGAATGTTTATGAATGGAAATAGTCTTTATTTTGAAATATTAATTTCATAGTTTTATTTTGGTTTCGGCATGTTTGTTCTTTTCATCAGCTATATTAGCATATGAAAGTGACTAAATAGTTCTATAAATTTACAGTGCATCTCGTTGGTAGTGCTCATTTTCATATTTTCTGAATACAGGAACAAGGAAAATATAAAACATAATTTTAAACTAAGAGCTTTAAAACATATTCTTAAGTATTCTGATAAATTCAAGCAGGTGATATAACATGTGTAAATATGGAGTGCTGTTACTAACGTTTAGTAAAATAAAGTCATATTTAACTTCTAATCAAATTTTCAATGTAGACATACATTTGTGTTCTCTTAGCGAATAGTTAAGTTTTCCAGGAAAAAGTACTTCACGCTCATTCCAGTCACTCGCGTTCTGAAGTTATTATGAAAGGTACTCAATTTGGCTTGAGTGGAGCGCTTTCGACATTGAGAGAGTATCATCGTGACTCAATTTTTTATTTTGAGATTAATTGAATGCCAGTCAAAACCGTGTTTTGTGGAGAGAACAACAGCGTATATGCTGTTTACCCATTGTCCGAAAAATTAGCTCGTTGAAAGTCCACTTTGAACGCTGGAACTCAGTATGCAAAGTGGATGCTCTACGCGCGTGTGTTTCCAGTATATATTCAATCCACGAGTCAAATGGCAAATGTGTGTCCATGAGAATATTACTCAGTTCCTCGCTATCTTCAGCTTAGCTCCTGCCTGGCATACAAATCACTTTCTCTTTAGCTACAACTTTTAAGTCTGCAGTCTTTAAAAATAATATTTTGTTTCTTTGTCATGAGCGATCATTACTCTCATCTACGAATTTATGAGAAAGAAAAATCGTAGCTAGTTTTAAATAAATGTATAGGATAGAATTATTTCATAAATTAAATAAGCTGATATAACATAACAATAAGCTGATATAAAATATGTTTATACAGCAAATCAGCTGTGACAAGCATCGAAAATTACATATAATATCTATAATTTAATAAATATAGATTTCAAATTCTATTAGTTAATTGTAAATAAAAGTCATGTGCTTGAAGTCACATGGTAAAGGAAATCAGCTGATCCGCAACAAACTTTGTGACTAATTAAAAAACCTTTCAAAATCTAAATTATACATTTTCTTCATCATGCATATACAATAAAAAAATACAATATAAAAACAGCTGATTTAAAATAAACAAATTTCCTGATAAAGCAAATCAGCTGAACTTTTTTCCTTTTCAAAAACATTTTAATTATAAACATATTCTATACAAATCAGCTGATTTAACATATGAAGATATGTTTAGAAAACAAATCAGCTGTTTTAGCATTCAAAAATGATATTAACTACTCAAATCTAAAAGTTTTCTTCAAATTAAAAGCAAACAACTGTAAATAAAAGTCATATGCTCGAAGTCACATGATAAAGGCAGCTGTTCCGCTTAAAAATTTATGAGTTATGAAAAATAAATGTTTTGTAAAATTTCAATTATTTTTGGAAACTTTCTGAAACCTTCCTCTTAAGCTCGTAGAAGCCACCCTGCAGATAATAATAACAAGAAAAAACTTTGCAACCCTGTAATCATGTGCGTATTTTACAAGATTTATGGGGTTGTTTTAAGCTATTTTTAACTACATAATGAAATGGTTCATTTGGGTTTGTTGCTTTTATGTGGGTTCACTGGTAGTTTCCTTTTCTCACTTTCCTCATAGTTATAGTTTTATGTGAAAACCATTATAATTTGTACAGTTTGAGATAAGAAAATGGGTTCAGAAGTTAGTTTGGGGAGTATAATTACAATCACCAATAAAACATTTATCCTTATTATCTCTGGAAAAAGGATAATGTTTGGCTGGTTTTCAGATTTGATTAATGGTATAAAACGAAATAAGACCATTGCCCCAAAAAAGTTCAATAAAAACTAAACCAAACCGAACCAAATAATTAAACTAAGTAGATAGGAATGCCAGAATGTTCAACTTTAATCAACCACTAGCATTTAACCTATATTTTTTTTGTTTTCAGAAGTAGAATATATTTACGGATATTAAACGCTATGCTCCAACGCTTTTCAACCAGAGCGACCACATTAGTTTATTGTATAGGAAGCTGACTGGGATGTATTGGAAACAAGAACTGCTTGCCAATAAGCAAATACATAAAAATGTTGTATTGCGAGAACATTTTTTCATGACTGCAAAATTTGAAATTCAATTTCAGAAGAGAACTGAAATAAAAAACTAGAAAGAATTCTACAGAAAATATTCCTCGTTGCTGTTTTCTGTGTTTTTGTTAGGATACTCGTATTTTATGTATGCAAGGATACTTTATGTATGTGGAGTTTGAATTGAAGTTGCTCTGCTGCTTTGCCTTTTTTCTATAGATACATGAGTTTTATCCTTTGTATCGTTAGGGCTTTTCTATTGCACTGAAAGAAGGATTTCTTGAAATTTTAGTGTCACAAGAAAGCTGATCATATTAAATATTAGGATTAGTGTATGATGATTGTGAGTAAGCATTATAATCAAAAAAATTAGAAAGCTGGTCATATTCTTCTTAATAGTCTAATTGGATATTGTGAGTAATTGAACTTTTGGAATGTTGATAGCATGTTGATATGTAATATGTAACGAAATCGTCACAAATATAGTTTTATTTTACATTTTTCATTTTTTTTTTAATTTTTGTAAACTTTCTGTTTACAAGTGATATTCTTCTTTGAAAGAGAAAAAGATCGTTAAGAGAAATTGTTACACGCGGGGGAGTTTTTGTGTAACTTGGGTAGGTATTTGAAGGGGAAATAGGGGAAAAGTTCATTTTTATTGAAATCTATTTGTGAATGTAACATTAATACAGCGCCAATACTTGTAAGAATAGTTTTGAAAAATAAAAATTAATTATCGTGGAACGGGACTTATTTTCCAGCCAACACCAGGAACACCGAGAAGACAGGAAGTAAGTGCCAGCCGAGATCCAAGGAACCATCAGTAGAAATTTTTATTAGATTTACGGGTGCAGTGTTTTAGTGGTGGGATTTTCGGTCGCTTGCTTCTCGGGAAGTGTTCAATGCAGCCTACGAGTGTTTCTCTTTGCACTTTTAAGTGTGTTTATTTGATTGCACTTCGGAGTGCGTTTGGTTTTGCTCTTTTGAGCGTGTATTTTGCTCTTTTTGGAGTGTTTAGAAAATGTGTGTTCGGCGCACAGTAAGCGTTCTGTCGGTGGAACGACTTTTAGAGCTCGAATGAGTGTGCCCTTGAGCCACAATTCATGAACGTTTAGCCTGCACACTCTGTTTTGCATTTATTTTGTGTTTTTTTTTTCTTCAGTAAATGTAACCTATTTTCTAGTCCTGACGCACAGGACCCTCTTATATTTATTTTTGTCTTATATTTATGTTTGTGTATGATAAACTGAATGAAGTTTGGAGTCATTAGAGATTTGCAAATAGAAGAAATCAAAAAAGCTGGTCATATTAAACACATTAGGCCAATAGGACTGATATTTTATAAACGAAGAGCACTCAGAAACGTCAATTACTTCCAATCTTTTCTAGAACTGCATCACCATGAATTTGGTAACATAAAAATTTCCGATAAAAAGTATCGAGGAGAGGCAGATTGTGTTATGTATGGAAAGGACATGACGTTTCGCCTCGTTCGTCGTTCGTTCATCGTTTCTTATGCAAATCTCTAAAGTTGGATATGAAAGTGAATCGATAAATTTTCGACAAAAGCAATGGAAGGAAAAGCAGAAAAAGCTTGGTATCAGAAAGAAAAAAAGAAACAAGAAAACGTTCAAGAAGGATGTGAAAATGTTCACTTCCGCTTCCTTTATGCTTTGTACCAAAGCAACTCTTATCTATTTCTCGATAACATTTATTTTCATTGTGTATTTCAGGGAATGTCTGTCTGCCGTTCTTACCACTTTTTCAATTCATTTAAAAGCTAAGCCACTTTTAGCTAGCTATCTATCTGCTTGGATTGTCGACTGTCTGACTGACTTATTCTCTCGTGATATTCATTATTTAAATCCCTGAAATACTTTAAAGATTTTTAATTTATAAAAGCCTTTTTAAATGTTAATTTTCACTCAGTCACTTGATGATTCTTTGATTTTTATTGTTTGCTTTAAGGGTTCTATGATTTTGAAAGACATGGGTGTAATTGAAAGTTGGCTGAATTCATTACTTCATTTTAATAATTATAAGAATATTTAATGACTTTTTGCTTGGATCAGCTGTTTTAAAAACATATGTCTTGGTATTATCATATGTTCTAATCAAAATCATAATGGTTTATGTCAGTAAAAGACCACTGCAGATGTCGCAGATGTACTTAACCTACAGCTCCTCATGGTTACATCTGGAGCGAAATCCATTGACTTTAGCTAAGTTGATAAGTTAAAACGATCTAGGTAGGCTATACGCTTCAACAGGTCGGATTTGGGACCGTGTCTGATACAATTCCTGAGAACAGGCTCCTAAGGAGGAATTGTTGTGATTAATAAGAGAAATCGAAAACAAGCTTCCGTGGAATCAGAATTCAGTTTAGGGCTACGGTTTATTTCAGAGAACAGGCTCCCATGGAATATCAGGAAAAGGGTGAATCGGTCGGTTTATTCCAGAGAACAAGCTCCCTTGGAATATCGGAGTTTTCAATTTTATGTTAAAAAACTTTGGGTTAATCAAAATAAGATTGTATTCTTACACACTTAATCTAAAATCTTACAAGCTATATTTACAAATTTCATAAATAATAGGTGTGAATTATGCGGATGCTAAAATATGACGTTTAAGACTGATATTGTTTGCAGGTTCGAGGAATTCTGTTATTAGAAGTACCTGTATCCCGTATCTTAAAATCCATCTTCAAACTTGGACTTCAAATGATGAAGCGACAAAAATCAAATCGATTCCGAGTGAGATGGATATCAACAGGCTTGTCTTTTTCTATAGAAACATGATTTGTATGCTTTGTATCGTTAGGGTTTCAAGAACTTTTTGGTAAAAGTATGCAAAAGCCTCTCAAATGCCGCGGATGTGTAGATGAAGAATATCTAAAGAAGTCCTTCTCTATCAAAAGAAGCCTCCAAAAAAGCAGTCCAAGAAGCGTACACGAAGAAAATGAGGGATATTGTAAATTTAAAAAGAACATTTTCGAATATTACCCAAAAACTCCAGGTTAATTCACATCACTTCTTCATCGGTTTTAAGTAAGCGAATTTCACTCCAGCGAGATATGAAGCGTTTTGCCATCTCGGACAAGCTCATCGGAACAGCTGGAATTATGTAAGAGCTGCAAACGGAATTTCAGCAAGTTTCCAATCTATGCGACTGTCGTGCTCATTTTTCAACGAATTGCCTTCGAGGGTCTTGATAATAAAGCCAAATCCGGAGGATTGAATGTAAATGGAAAATTGAACAATATCGTCTAGGTAACTACCCATGTACAGCAAAAATTATCCGTACGATGAGCCTAAGATAGTCAGTATGGCAGTATGCATAGATGGAAAAAAGTCATATTTGCATTAGTTACCTACTGTAAGTTACTTTACTAATGTAACTAATTTCCGTAGCTAATTTGTGAAGATAGCGACGATTCTGATACAGTTTTCTGAATAAATTTGAAATTTATTTATTTTATAATACTTAGAAATGTTATACATAGATATTTAAAAAATAATTAAAATAAAAGTTAGAAATACCAAACTTTTGTTAATTACTTACGTAAATTACGTGTAATTAACGTCCGTAAATAACGTAATTTACGTATATAACTAATATTTTGAAGTGAAGGAGTTAATTACTTACGTAATTTACGTGTAAATTACGGTTGTAAATTAC
>HF911055.1:0-12102 GCA_000341915.2 Megaselia scalaris
AGGATTCAAAAGTAATGACTATATATTTTTTTATATATATTCTATTTAAATTTCTTTTACCGATAAGAACAAATTAAAAATATCTAATTTGAAATGTATCTAAATAAATATCTAAATATCTTTTATATTACAAAAATTTCAGAAACTTTCAATAAGTTCGAAATCGCTTTGAAAATATATATACAATTTACTGAAATATTACTTTAAAATCTCATGGAATTTCAATCCTAGATAAATTCTGAAAATTTTAGAATTTTCTTTAATTTAAATGTATCAAAATGGATTTAAAATATTATTTTAAATTAAAGAAAATATTGAAAATTCTCAAATTTCCAATATATATAAAATGAAATGTAAATTACTTTTAGAAGTAATGTAAAATACCTAATATAAAACAATATTGATAAAAAATCAAATTTTCTTAGAAAACGTTTAATAAAACTTCAAAATTTCGAATAATTGTAATTCTGAACATTACCCTCAATTTTCGAAATTTTTACAAGTCACAAAATAAAAATCCATTAAGGAGATGAAATTATTGAAAGGAATTATCAAATATCGTTTTTAAAGGTGTATAAAGTTTGCTAAAATTTGATTTTGAAATTTTGTGGAATTACAATATTTGAATAAAACTAAGTAGTTTAGATTTTTTTTTATTTATTGCTATGTAATTGAAAGACATTATTCTAGAAATTATCTCTTTACTTCAAAATCTGAACATTATGGACTTCAAATGCATTAGTATCTTACAAATGTTGAAGCAACATGTAAGTAAAATTCCAACAAAATCTATAATTAATATATTATATGACTTACAAAAATGTTTTAGAATTCAATATTCAGTTAAAATTCGAAACAATATTTCGAGAATTTCCCTCAATTATTGAAATTAGCAGGGAAATATTTCTTAAAAAAATAAAATTCATACGGAAATATTTAAAAATTGTGTGAAGAACTTAGAATTATGATATTTGCTGCCTTCAAAATTCCACAAAATAGAATTTTCTTTGAAAATGTGAAATGTAATTCTGGGCATTACCCTCAATTATTGATTTTTTTAGAAATCTCTTTGTTTTCAGAAGTACATGGATGGGCAAAACGAAGTATTTAGTTAATTACTTACGTAATTTACGTTGGTATACGAAATATCCTCGAAAAATATCCCCTAGAAAATGAAAGTCCATAGAAAATCTTTATTTTCTCAGCAATAATTAAAATTTCAAGAAGTCTTTTTACCGTCAGAAGTATCTTAAAAAGTCTATATTGATAAGGAAAATCTCCTCTAAAGTCTATAAATATTATACTATGTGACTTCCAGAAGTGTCCCAGAACTCTATCAATTTTTGAAAGTCTCTTTAGAAGTGAAGTATCTCTTAGAAAATTAAAATCCACAAGAAAACCTTTAGAAATTGTGAAAAATTTAGAATTAAGATATTTATTAATTTCAAAATTCCAGTTTTATCTAAAAATTTGTATAAAATGTTCTAGGTCTGGAATTTAAAGCTTTGTGACATTGCAATTCGAAGCATTACTCTCAATTAATTAAATTTTAAGAAAAGTATCTTTAAAATCTTGAAACTAAATGTAAGGAATATTCCTCCAAAGTTTATAAATATATGGGAATCACAGAAATTTCCACAACTTTGAATTTTCTTTAAAAATTTGTATAAAATATCCTAGATTTTTTAAAACTTTGTGCAATTCGGAGCATCAGAAGTATCTTTAAAATCTTGAAATCAAATGGGAAGAACATTGAAGATTGTTCCAGAATTCTAAATAAAGTTAATTAAAGTCGAGCATTACCCTCAATTATTGAAATGTAAGTCTTTGGAAGTATGAAATACCTCTTAGAGAATTAAAATCTTTAGAAATTATAAAAAATTACCATAAAGTACGAATTTCCTTTAAAAAGTTGTATTAAATTTCAAAAATGTTTACTTTAAAATTTCTGAAATTTTACTATCTCTCTTTACTTTCAGAAATATCTTTAAGAACTTTACAAAAGACATGAAAATCCCTTCAAAGTCCATTAATGATTTACAAAATATCCCAGAATTGTAAACAAATTCAATAAAAGTCGAGCATTTCTTTCAATTATTGAAATTTAAGTCTCTTTAGAAGTAAAATATATCCTAAAAAATGAAAATCTATAAACAATATTTAGAAATTGTGAAGAATTCCTGTGAAATTCCATATTCTGATCATTACCCTCAATAATTGACATTTCAAGAAGTCTCTTTACTTTTCGAAGTATCTTTAAAATCTTGAAATGAAGGAAAATCCCTCCAAAGTCTATAAATAATATAAAACCTAATAACACACAAAACTCAATTCTTTCATTCATTCACTGACTGACTGAGAAGTTTTCCTCTTTTCCATCCTGGAATGGAAAAACCAATTGAGAACAAGAATTAATAACCCCTAAATCACTTTCTCTCTCATTAAAGTACCTTTTCTTTTCCAATCAAATTAAATGAAAATGCGTATTACAAATCTATAGAATTTAGTATATGTTTTATATACATCATAGTTATTATTTATCTAAGAAAACTAGCCGATGAACTTGAACTGATTTCCTGATTTTACCAACAACAAACTTCTCGATTTCCCTCCAAATACAAACCACTTTTATTCTTTTCGAAATTTTCAAAATGTTATCCAAAATTATATCCAAATGGCGGTTTTTTTTTTAATTTTCACAAAACAAAAACACTTTTCAATTCTCACCTTTTCACTTGTTTTTATTTATAATATTTTTTACACAATTTTTTTTTCACTGTTTTATAAAAATTTAAAATTCTTTCAAATTCACATTTTTGCAATTGTGAAAATTACACTTTTTTTTGAATATAAATAAAATTCAAATTCCATTCAAATGAGAGTGTTTTTTAAAAAATAAATAAAATTAAAAACGGATAAATTCACGGCGCAAAAGTTTATAAATAAACTTTTCACCCTACGAAGGATACAAAACAACTGTGTAGAGCTCTATAAATTTATTGTAACAACCCCTAAACAGAATGTTTTACAACGTTCCGATTCCGTTTGTTGGTGGTGTGCGTGCGCGAATGCCTGAAAGTGGTCTTGGAAACGTTTGGGATTGATGTGTTTCTGGATTTTGGAACATAGAAATGAGTGTCCTTCTTACGCATACTATTAGACGATCCTCGTCTTTTTTGCAGATGGTCTTCCAGGATTTGTCTTCCTTTCTATTTACTCTAAACAAGATGTTTGCTCTACGCACTTGTCCTAGGAAAATCTACGATTTGTCAAGGAATGAGTCTTTGCTTCTGATGGAAGATATAGTCTTTCATTGCAACCCCAATTTTTATAGATTTCGATGGAAAAAAATAGGGTAGAAATAGAAAGACCCTTCTTTCGCGATGACACACGTTGAGATCGGACGGACGGTAGTTTTGTTATTGTAACCAGAAATTACATTTTGTCTAGGATTCAAAAGGATTTACAATTGATTGACTTTTAGAGCAGGATTTTTGGAAATGTTTTGACGATTTAGAATATTGGAATATATTGTCGGTAAATGTGCATTTTAAAGAATATTTCTTTTCCATAGAAATAGTAAATTATTTAAGGTTAGGAAATTACAGACAATTGTCTTCTAAAATAACCAAGTAAAAAGTTTATGTGAATTTAAAGGCAAAATTAAAAATAATTTTAAAAATATAAAACAAAATAAAAATCCTTAAATTTATATTTATTGTAATTAAATTTATGTTTATTGTATTTTTTTCAATTTCAGTTTTTTATGGGGGGGGGGGTAGAAACAATAAGAAAGTTCTTGTTCGGCAATATTCAAAGAGTCATTTACAAATAGAAAATTTTAAAATAAAAAAAATGTTTCTAGCTAAATTTTATATCAAATTAAGATTACTATTTTAATTTAAAATTTACTATTTTAATGTTAAATTTAAGATAACATTTAACATTTTTTCCATGATCTTGATTGGCAATGTTCAATGAGTAAAAAAAATGTTAAATTTTTCTTGCTAAATTTCAAATCACTTTATTAAATGTAAAATTATTTTGTATTTTTGGTAGAAACAATGAACAAGTTCTTGATGGGCAATTTCAATAATCCATTTACAAGCTTAAATTTTATTGCGAGATATTGTTTCTTGTTAAATATATTTAATGAGAAAATACTATTTCTAGCTAGATATTAATATTATAATTATTAATTTTAGACTATGTTAAATATGTTATTAGCTTATTTGAAAATAATTCCAAAGGTCTTGTTCGGCAATGTTGGGTGAATATTTTTTAGTTGTTCTGTATTTAATGAGAAAATACTATTTCTAGCTAGATATTAATATTATACTTATTAATTTTGGACTATGTCAAATGTGTTATTAACTTAATTGAAAATAATTCAAAAGTTCTTGTTCGGCAATGTTGGGTGAAAATTTTTTAGTTGTTCTACGGTAATATTGCTAGCTTATTCATTTCTAAATAATTCAAAAGTTCCTGTTGGGCAATATTATGAACATAGTATGTATTGCTTAGTTTTCCCACAAAAGTAGTATATTTTGTTCTTGTCATTGCAATTAAGAATATAATGATAAATTTTGGATAATATCCTAGAAATATTTTATTCGGTAATGCTTAAAAACAATTCAAAAGTTCTTGTTCGGTAATCTTAGGTAAATATTTGTTTAGTTTTTCTACGGCAATGTTGCTATCTTTTCTATTTGCAAACAATTCAAAAGTTTCTGCTCGGTAATATTGTGTGAATAGTGCTTAGTTTTTGAAATGAAAACAAATATTTTCTCCCAGTGAAAGAAAAAAGCTGAGTGACTGAGGATGGATGGTTGGATAGATGTTGGGCTTACTGAATGAAAATGGATGGAAGAATGGTTCATGGATGATGATAATAATTTTTACTTCCTTTTTATCATCATCGCACATCAACATCAGAAATAAAATGTTAAAAAAATCAAAAACAAAACATCGAATGAACCAAACGACACAGAACTGAATTGATTATGAACAAAAGCAGAAACAGAAAGGAACTGAATCAGAATCGGCGCAAAAAATCATGAATGAAAATTTTATAATAAATAATTTGTATCTTATAGATACGTGCTCGTTGATACTATATTTGTACATATACATATATTTATAAATATACAATTATCTTTGAAGTTTGAGAATGATGTATGGGTTTTGTACACCATCAGACAGAGAAAGTGGTTAGATTTGTATCTGTGAAAAGTTTAGATACTTTAGCATGAGATAAGATGTGCGGTGGAAACTAATTTAATTACAAGGTCTTTGGGGTAGAATAAAGGATATATTTTTAAAGATCAAATCTTCAATTTCAATTACTTTCAACATTGTTTTACTTTATGAATTTTGGATCTGCTATACTTGAAATGTTATCAATATTATACAAATATTCTCAGCATTCCTTTTAAAATTGTAATCAAAAGCAGTTCGATATTGCAAAATTTTTCCAAGAAATTGGATACTTTAAATGGAAGGAGAATGAAAACAGCAAAAGAAGTTGAAGAAGCCGAAGCCCCACATAGATTACAAAAATTTAAATTTGAGTCAGGTAGTTTTTTATCCCATTCCCAGTACACAATTATAACTAACAAGGAAGAGAAAACAATACAAGGAATATGTATCCTCGAAGGAAATGGCTTCACTTTGGAAGAGGTGGGCAAATTTAGTTACATTGTTATTAATTACATTCGTAACTTTCTTAGGATATCTACTTTAATGTAGAAATGCAATAGATCCTAGGTTCGAATCTTGTTAGTCTCATTCATATGTTTAGTATGAGGTGTCCTTTAATTACTGCCAATAATTGAAAAATTTTATAAAACTTTGAAAAAATATTTGAGAATGAAAATGATTGTAAAAAAATTTAAAACTTTTTACAAATTTATAAACAATCTACTAAGATGGTGAATATCTCAAGTTCGAATCCCATCAATGTGGTAATTCTTTTTTTTTTTAATAAGAAAATATAACAAAGGAGATTACATTTTCATATTTTTCAATATTTAGCAAACTTAAGTGTGATAATTAACATCTTGAGCTCAAATCTTATCAATATTATAATTAGGAGATTCA
The DNA here is from genome assembly GCA_000341915.2 of Megaselia scalaris. NCBI lineage: Eukaryota > Metazoa > Arthropoda > Insecta > Diptera > Phoridae > Megaselia > Megaselia scalaris. Next base: position 6,100 of record HF911055.1, read on the forward strand.
ATATCTCAAGTTCAAATCCCGTAACCATCATATTTTGAGGGAAATTTTTCTCCATTTAAATGTTCATAATTTTAATTTCTTATATCGTAACTTATTTAAGATATCTTCTGAAATGTAGAAATGCAATAGATCCCAGGTTCAAATCTTGTTAGTCTCATATTTGTGCCCCTGAGAATGAAAGTCTAACTCCATTTTTTTTTTCGTACACATTTTTTTTTGTCAAAATATAACATTTTATGTCATTTAAAGACTATGTAAGGAAAAAGAATCAAGTTGCTAGCAATTTTGGAGTTAGACCACTTTCATTCTCAAGGGCACATTTAGGAAATTGATATTTTTAGTTTAAGGAGTCCTTCATTTACTGCCAATAATTGGAAAATGTTATAAAACTTTTAAAAATTTTTAAAAATTCGAAGATACCTTTAAAATTAATTGATAGTCGACTTCGACTAAGAAGGTGAAGAACTCAAGTCCGAATCCCACCAATATCATACTTCTTTTTTTTAATAAGGAAATCTAACAAGAGATATTACATTTTCATATTTTTCAATATTTAGTAAATTTAAGTTTGAACATGACAATCTCGGGCTCAAAACCCATCAATATTATAATTAAGAGATTGAAGATCTCAAGTTCAAATCCCATAACCATCATATTTTTGAGGGCAACATTTATCATTTATATTCCATAATTTTAATTTCCTTTAGCAATGAAATGCTAATTAAATGTAACAAGCTTAGAGCCATAGACAGAAAAAGCTTTTAGAAGTCAGAAGAAAAGACCTGAAGTTCAAATCCCAGCACTTTCATATTTCTTTTTTTATAAAGAATACAATTTTTGAAAATAATCCTATTCCAATATATTACAATGTAATAGAATCCTTAAAATATGTCTATGATTGTAATTAATTGTAAAGTAATGTCCCAAAACTTTCAAATAAAGATACATAAAACCGAATAAAAAAATGTAATAAATAAATTAATTAAAAAGGATATTAAATTGCACTGTTACAAAGTAAAAGTATAAGTTTTTTGGGAGGGAGACAGGACAATTAGACAAATTATTATGTAAATGGGGAATATTGTAATTATCTCGTTCTAGCGAAAAGAATCATAATTGAGAGGAAGTTATTATTTATTGAGGGTTGCAATTTGAAAGTGGGTGGTTTTTTTTTTTTTTTTGAATTTCCATATAAAATTTAATACAATTTTGTAGGAGGCCAACCATGTGTTTAATTACATTGTATCGGTAGAAAGAGGATATTTAATGTAATTTAGGATTAAATGTTAATTAAGCTTTGTTCTAGAAGTTTTATTATTTAATTGGAATGAATGTGTTTTTAAAATGTATTTTAAATATTACAATTACATGCATTGTTTGTAAATCCCTTTAATAATTGGGAATAAATAACATTTAAGGAAGTTAAGAAAATATTACTTTAAAAAATATTACTATTTGCTATCAAAGTTGAAATGTTCTCAAAAAACGTTGTGAAATTATTGATTTTTGTTTTTAGTATTTTGTAAAATTTGGAATTCATATTTAACTTTTAAATTTTCTATTTAACAAATATTTTTTTTTTTTTTAAGAATTAGTAAGATTACTATTTTAGGGGGGGGGGATTAAAATAGATTAAATAAATAAAAATAAATAAAATAAATAATAATTAAATGATTAGAATTTTTGGTTTGTTTTTTAATTGATTATTCTTCAATTTTTGAAAGTTTCGTAAAAGTTGTTGATTTTTTTAACTTTGGTTTTGTTATTTTGCATTTTTGCTTTGTGGATCTGAAAATAAAAAAATAGGTTAACATTTTAATATTAATTATATGTTTAATAAAAGTGGTTTTTGGAGGGAAAAAGCAAAACTTTTAAGTAATTTTCCATTAATGTTAATTCTATTATTAAAAAAGTAGTTTTCAGTAAAAACAAAAATTATAAAGCAATATTCCGAAAACCAGTGTTTGTAATTATCTCATTAACATAAAAGCATTTTTCCATTTCCATCAGCAAAACGAATTCAAAATAAAACTTTAACAGTTGGAATAACTAACATTCAAAACTAGTTGAAAACTTTTACTTTTCCTTCTATTTTTCTGAACAACCATTACTTATGCTTCAGTACTATCAGGGATGGTCATTACTTACTTAGATTACATTAATTTAAAATGTATATACTTCAAATAATAGTCCGTAAATGAATTATGAGATTTGAACATCAGAGATTTCAATAAACATAATGAACCATCTTTCTCTTTCTATTCTTTCCACGATCAATATTTTCCCTTTTCTAAGCGACAGAAGTGTCGATCAGTCACTCGCTGTCTGAAAGATTCTCAGTTTGATTGCTTGAGTGGAGTTTGAGATAAATTGAATGTCACTCAAATTGTGTTTCTTTTTGGAGAAAACGACATTGTCATTTATTCATTGTTCTAAAAATTAACTTGATGGAAGTAAATTTTGAACGCTGCCAAAGCTAGTAGTATACTCATTGTACATATATTTAAGCTTATGTAAAACAAAAGTAAATATAACAAAATTACAAACACTGCCCAAGAAAAATCTCTCAAAGCTAAAAGTTATATAAAGGAATAAAGGACCCCCATCCTTTCAAGAAAGTGAGTTGAAAATACTGAGTTATTTGAAAGTTTCTTTCCTTTGGTTCTATTTTTTTTTTTTGTTGCCAATTTCAAAAAATAAAACTTTATTCTCTTTTTAAAGAAAAAGAAAATAAATAAAAATGTTCAAATTACGTTCATTGTGGATGACTCGATAGTATTTTGTAGATTTGAAACACGAAAATTCTACAAAAAAAAGAAGAGAAATGAATATCTTGATTTTAATTGGTTTGGGGGGATGAATGGTCGGTCTTCTTCTACTGGATTTTAATTATGATAGCTCAAGGATTTCTCTTATCCGTATTTTATAACAATTTTTAGGGTAAATCTTGTTAAATCGGTAATTGGTAGATACATTTCATTCGAAATTGACGGTATATTGATTAATATTTTTGTGGGTAATTGGTGGACAGATTTGGTTTCCAGGAGATTTCGAATTATTGACAGGATGTAAGAGAAGAATTTAAATGGCTTCATTTTTTTTAAGAATTAGTGGAATCATCAAGTTTTTACATTATTTTAACGCTCAGATAACATTGCCGGCTGAATTGTTTCACGAACAACATTGCCGATCAGGAATTTTAAAACTAATTGCTTTCATACAATATAAATGTTCTAAAATGACAATAAAATGATTGGTATATTATTTAATAATTGTGGGTAATTATCAACAGTGATTAAAAAGTAGCAACATCATTAAGATTTTATATTTTTTACAAATACTAATCAAAACATTGCCGATTAGAATATTTCACGGACAGCATTGCCGTGCAGGAACTTTTGCGTTTCAAAAATTTATAAAGATTCGTTAACAAGAACTTCAATGTAAAAGTTCTTGTATGGCAATTACTTTTTTAGACTTTTTGTATTTTCAAATTGAAATTTTAATAATTCTAATATTCAGAAAACTTTATTAAATTAAATGACGAATTTTTCTTCAAAAGTAACTACTTTGAAGGTACAATGTCGCCGTCAAATGTTTATTGTTATGTTTTCAACCATAACTTTGCCGGAAAGAATATTTTATGAACAATATTGCCGCCCAGAAACTTTATGAATAATTTATTTACATATTATACATATTTCACATCAAAAAATATTGCCGGATAATAATTTAAAAGTAGAATATTGTCTCTTTAGTCTTATATTTGTAAATTCGATTCGATGGTAATTTCCTGAATTACATTCAGAACATCAATCAATTTCTAATTAATAAAACATTTTGAACTCCCAACATTGCCGTTTAGCAACTTTAACATCACAAGTTATATACACAACATTGCCGCCTAAGAACTTTTACAAGATAAACCTAATCTGTTTCTAAGATCAAGTTTAAAAACAAAAACATTTCAAAACATCTTTAAATCAAAAAGCCTTATCCAAAAAAATCTTCTGACTGTTTTATATTAAAGGAATAAATTTATGTCATCCCCATCTTTTGTATAGTTGACATTGCTTTGTTTCTTTCTAAATCCTGGATGGTGTTTTTCGTTGATAGTATTTAAAGTTCTCTCCATTTTATGTGCTCGAAAACGTAGCAGAAGAACTCAGAGAGCTCAGAGCACAACACAGCTCGTATATTAAAGTATATATAACGCCAGGTGTTAAAACTTCTCAGAAAGTAAAGGAAAAGAATGGAAAGAAATAAATATAATTTCAACTTTTCTTTTCTCCTCTCTTATATTCTTTGCAATTATATTTTCCATTATTTTTACACTCGGGCTATGCGATAAGTAAGCAACACCAGCAAGCTCTGCAAGAAGGGCACAATGGAATCGGTGGCAAAAAAACACCACAGAAGTAAGTAACAAGCAGAACAGTCAGCTCCACTCCAAGAACACACAAAATTTCTTAAAGTCTTAAAGGAATTAAGCCAATTTATAATATAGACATTTATTGCCTTGCTGCCGCTGTTGAACCTGGTGACCTACTACTTACACTTACATTTGTGTTACGATCAAACTACCAACACAATTGGATATATATTTTGTGCTTTTATGGAGTTAATATAATAAATTGATTTAAATCATCTTCCTCTCGTCATAGTCATTAACTTATTTAGCTTGGGATTATTGTGAGAATTATGGACTTTGTTAGAATTTTTTAAAGTACAAGTTTACATTTATTAAGTTATATTTATTAACGAAATATTTTCTATGAAAACGTTATACTAAATATTATCTTATAAAGTAGCCTATTACAATTAATATCCTATCAGACGAGACCCCACCCAAGGACACCAATCATCAGCAAGTCAGAAAATTAAAGTCCATTAAGCCTCAAGCCAATTCAGACATTTATTGCCTCCGATGAACCTGGTGACCTAGTACTCACATTGACAATAAATAGCGATAAAAAACTCACACTAGTGGAAATAATTAAAACAAAAAAATCCATTCTCTTCAATGGCACTTGGAGAAATTTGGTTTTCTAATTTCTTCAGTTTTATATTGAAATATGAAAGCTTCAAAAATTATTTTTTTTTAATTAATATCACGTCCTCAAATAAAGTTTTTATGGTCTTGTTTTTTATTATTTTTGGGAATTTTTAAGTAAAAAAGTTCTTGTCCGGCAATGTTGGGTCCATTTAAGACGAAAGTACTTATTCGGCAATGTTGGATGGAAACTTCAAATTATAAATTTTAGACAAACATATTTTTACATTCATAATAAATTATGAAATTCACAAAATTAAAACAATTCAAAAGTTCTTGACAGGCAATGTTGAGTTAAATTATTTTAAGAATTAAAATTTAAGACTATCGAGTGGAAGTGAAAGTTCTTGTCCAGGTAAAGAATATTAAGGTTTGATTATAATTAATAAATTTGAAAGTAATAAAACAATAAAAAAGATCTTGTTCGGCATTGTTCAATGATTCATTTACAAAACACAAATTTTATATGAAAATATTGTTTATAGCTCATTTACAATTATTTATTACTGTTTTATTGCTAAACTAAAAGTGAAATATTTTATTCTTGTTGGTAATCAGAATTAAAAAGTTCTATATCAGCAATAAAATATATTGTTTCTAGCTAAATTTTAAGTTAAAATAAGGTTATAATTAAAAATTCTTGATCGGCAATGTTCAATGATTTACTTCCAAACAGAAAATTTGTTAGAAAACATTGTTTATAGTTAAATTTCAAGTAAAATTAAGATTATAATTATTAAAAATTGATTTATTATCAAATTGCGAGTAATTTTTTTTATTGTAGGAAGAAGCAATGCAAAAGTTATTAAACGGCAATGTTCAACGATTTATTTACAAAAAAAAAATTTTATAAGAAAATATTGTTTTTAATAAAGTGAAATTTATATTAAAATGAACAAAAATCATGTTCAATTATGTATTTGTAAACAAAATGTTTAAAATAAAATGTT
>HF911068.1:0-12266 GCA_000341915.2 Megaselia scalaris
ATTGTGGAAATTTTTAAATTTTAAAAAACTTTTGGCTGAGTGGACTTGCCTTACGTTTTTAACAATTCAGTAGTCGTGATGATCAGATAAATTTTCAAGAAATCAATGTAAAGAAGAATCTTCTAGTAATTAAGAAAGGGAATTTCCATCTATATCATCAAACAATTTTTTTCAAGAACTTTCTAGTAATCATAACTTATATTATTTTCGGTTGTAAATAAAATTCCAATAACTAGTAAACACCAAGAACCAACTTCAAAGCAGGCGCCAAAATCTAAAGTAGCTGAAATCAGTGTCACCGCTGAAGAAAAGATAATGACCCTTGATCAATATTATAAAAGATCTTGATAGAAATTTCAAACAAATCCAGACAAAATGTGTAACCCACGCATTGAAAAACATCTTCTTTGTTTATTTACATTATCTATCAAATTCCAATTTTTGTTCTGGATCATAACGTTTCTCCTCCTTTGACTTCGCCTACAAAATATTATTTCTATATATTTAAAAAAGATTAAAATATTATTTATATGATCTTTATGTAGTTCTAAGTTGAGCATCGTCGTCGCCATTTATATTGGCCAGACAGACGGATGTTTCATAGCTTGCGGATGCATCTTTCTGATTCTTTTAGAATAATATTTGAGGGTAAAGGTTATATACACTTTGAAATATGGAGAGAGTATTTTAAATTACATTTTGTAGAAATTTTATGAATTGTTTAAGACTTCTATTTTAGAATAACAAATTTTAAATATATTATCGGTAAATGTTACCTGCGAAATAGGTATTTCAACTTAAGTAATTTAAAAACTAGATATTAAATAATTTATTTATAATGCTATAAACAATTTATTACAGATATTAGCATTGTTAATTGTAACCATTTAATGTATTCCCGTGTTCTTTATTTGACATTTTATCTTTTTTTACAAGATTTTTTAGAAAAATCTGTATAATATAGCTGGTCATTGCACTAATGAGGCCAACCGGACATAACATATCTCGTTATTCAACAAAATGACTAATCGATAACCGTTCTGTTGATGATAATATAAAAAATTAATGCTCTTTAGTCAAAAACAAAAAGTATCAGACAAAAAATGAATCTTTACAAATTAAAAAAGAAAGAATCCTAGTAACTTTAGAATTGCTTAAATTAATCCAAATCCCTTTATAAAAACACATTTCCTAACAACAAAAACTAAATCATACTAAATAAATTCCATAAAACTCCCAACAACATATTCAAGTAAAAATAAAAAGAACAAAATAGTACAAACGTCATTATTAATTTCCACTTATCAAAATGTAATTGAAGGAGAAACTCTTATAAAAAGAAAAGTCGAAAGTATTTATAATCAATTAAAATAAAATTGAAAATGATTCAATAATTGTAATTTTATTTATAAGCGAAGAACCGATTTTAACGCTTTTTGTTTTTCCAGTCGGATTTATAAATATTTATTTGTTTATAAAAATTTTATTCTTTTTTCGATGGAATTCAAATTTTAGGGGCGGAGTGGAATCGAATATTCCATATGAAATACGAAAATTCACATCTGACATTTTGGTGTATATTTTATTATTCAAAAGGTTTTGGAAACGGGTCATATTCTGAAACTAAAACATCCAAGTTTTTCGAAATATATTTTTTTTTATTAAAGCTTATCGAATTGGAAGGTGAAAACTAAAATTCGATAAGGTTTTCGTGTTATTAGATAAAAAAAAAATTTCTGTGTCAGGTGGATTTTTGTTTACGCAATTTCAAAGTTGTTTCGCTTGGATGGGTTAGAACTTTTATATGTCACTTTTCATTATACTTTTGACAGTTAATTTGGCGGGAAGATTAATTTGATTTTAGTTTTACAGAAAATTTAACATTATTAGTAATGAGAAGAAACTTTGCAAAATATATGAGATGTCAGTGAAATGTAATAATTTTTCGTATAGTTGCTCATAAAGATGGTATCAGCAATTAATCATTTTCGCTATCTTTTCAATAACAGTGTTGAGTCAAAGAAAACTTGAGTTAACACTTGTTTATAAGGAAGACTATCATTTTTTTTTCATATTTTTCTTTCACCCTACAGCAATATTAGATTTATTACTTGTCTACTCATTGATTTTTACTTCAATTATAATTAAAATAGTAATTTGTCTTCAATTACTTTCAAAACTTTAGTTTTTTCTTTAATATTGTCGGTAAAAATCGTAACAGTTTCCTTAATAAAGTTTCGATAGTAGTTTTCTTTTTTTTCCGTTGCATCGATATTCTTATGTTTTATATTTAAAATATATATAGCATGTAACATATTTATGTAACAAAAAATCGATCGATAATTGTTTTTTTTTTCTCGCTGCGCCGATTTCTGTTTCATGGATAATCGTTTCTTTTCTTCAATATTCTGCTATTATTTGTCTATTAATTTTTAGGAAGTTAAGTTTTATATTGAACAATAGTAGTTTTCCTTTTCCCACTTCATTGGCGTTTTCTGTTGAATCGATAGTCTATCAATAGTTGGTTTTCTTTTCTCGCTGCAGCGACTTCTGTTTCACCGATAATCGTTTCGTGTATTCAGTATTTCGCTATTATTTGTCTATAAATTTTTAAGAAGCTAAAAATTAGTTTTTCTTTTCTCATTTCCTCGGCGATTTCCATTGCATCGATAGTCTATGAATCCTTTTATCGCTCAACTTCTGTTTCATCAATAGTCGTTTCATATCGTTCTTGGCAATAATTTATATGGAACGATAGTAGTTTTCCATTTCCCACTTCCGTTGCATCGATAGTATTATTTCTTATATAATCATATTGAAAGTATCAATCGATAGTAGTTTTCCTTTTCCCGCTGCATTGTCTTTCTTTTCAACGATACTCGCTTCAAATTTACCGTGTAACAACCAATACATTTACAAAAGTTGCTTAACAAACTTAATTATAATCTCATACAAAATGAACTCATTAAAACCAAGAAATTATACATTATAAACTTTAATTTCCAATTTAAAATTCGTTTCCCATATCCAATTAGTAATTTTCATGTTTTAAAGTGTCCAATTCGTTTGAAATCTTGAAGTCCAGAATTTTCCATGCAATTACCCAGAAATTCATAATTTCTCACATATATGAAAGGAAATACTTGAAAGTCAAGCAACCATTGCAAATACTATATACTTGTATTTGTATTTCAATTCAAAATCAGAGTCTATCCATCAATCAAACTCCTAATTAGACATGTAATTGTTTTTCATGACTACATTTGTGAGCTCCAATCCAGCTCTTTTGGCCATAAATAAATTAAAATCTTTTCATCTTTTAAGCTCATTCATCAATTCCACTCCACAATTTTCAACCAGTTTCAGAGTTTGTTTTTGAAAATTTGAAATGTGAAATGTTTTTGTATTATAAATGAATGATTTCGATCGATAAAATGTAATATTTCACGATTTCTATTGACAAATGAAATTTTACATTTTATTTTAGTTTTTTTTGCAATTAAATTAAAACTGAAGGTTTTTGCAGAAAAATACGATTTTTTTATCAGCGTTTTTTTTTTATTTCCGCAGAACTTGAACTGTGTTCTGTTTAATGATATTTTTTTCTTATCGTTTCGGGACTAAATTTATAAAAGTTTTCTGTGATTTTTTTGTAATATTTTGGCTTTGTTGTTAATATAGTAAATCTTAATTTATTATTAACTTAATTTATTTGAATTTTTCGGGAGAGATTTCTAAGTAAAAAGTTTTGTTATGGACAAAATGACCAACAATTATTATTATTTGCATTTATTGTGTGTAGTTTTGATGTATAACAAAAGAAAATATACAATATTTGATAGAACACGAAAGGGTAACTCTCATATGAAACTTTAAAATTATCAAGTTGTGTTTCTATCAAATTGCTTTCCCTCGATCAGCGCCTAATCCTTAATAAAATCCTTAGTAAAACTGATAACACGAACCCACAACAGTTCAATGTCCCCAAATAATTGTCCTGATTTATTTAGCTGATAGTCAATAAATTGCATTCCATGGAATCGCTGATATAACAGCTCATTTCAACTCAACGTCAGAGTCAGCGACAAATCTAAAATTAAAACCATTCATAAAGCTTTTCCATTCTATTCCAGTTCATACCACAAAGTCGGTCGTTCTGGGAAGTCAAACAAAACCACCCTCTTTTCTAAATTGCTAACCATTTTCCAATTCCCTATATATTCAAATCAAGCAAGCACATCACGCGAAATACGAGTAAATTCTATATATTTTATAAAAAAGTGCAATAACCTGGAAAAATATAGGATGGTCTGCATTTAGGTCCTTTTAAGCTTTATAAACTTGGAGACAAATGAAATTTAGGTTTTATATGTAATTTTCTTAACTTATAGGAGATTATCACAATAAAAGTTGTTAAAAAATACCAAAAACTTATTATTTAAATTTATTTGTGTTAAAATTGTATTAAATTTTTCGAAAGCTCTAATTGGCGATTTTTTTAGTTTCCAATTCATCAATTCAATAATTTTGTCACGCTGTCACGGCGATTTTAGTTTTTTATGAAAATGAAAAATGTTAGTGATATTTTTATTTTAATTTTTTGCCCGATTTATTTTACTATCAGAATTAATAAATGCAAACCCCCCTATTTAGCAATTTCCTGTAACTTTGTTATTTTTTGATGATTTGTTATCTCAACGAAATTGAAGTTCATTGATTTCTTCAGGTTTCTTGGTTCCATTCATCATTTTGTTCAGATCATTATTTACAACAAAGTCTGTTTTATATAAGTCATTTAAAATATTTTAATTATATTCTTATCGATCTTTATTTTATATTCTTACTTTCAGAAATCGAATTGGACACACAATCAATTGTGGAAATGGTCGAGAAACAAACGATTCTCCAAAACCCAACAGCTTTGGATAAGATTGAAAGGTGAGTTTTATAGATTTTTTTTTATTTTATTGTTTAAAGATAAATTGCACAAAGTACATTGTAAATTAAATCTAGAATCAGTTTAATGACATGTTTCCAGTGGAATAACTGTCATTGAATTGAATTGCGATGGCAGCTCGAAAACATCAGAAAACTATGTCCTTTGGGTCTCTTTTTCCCAGTAATTCAATTTAAATGAAAGGTGTTGTGTTGGCTGTGGACAAATTTCAATACAATTCAATTAGTGTAGTGTTTTTGTATGTACAATTTAATTTTAATTTGTTTAAGAAAATTTTATTTTTTAAGGTTTGTTTTGTATACATGGTCGGTTCCTTAGGGCACAAGTGCAAGATTTTTTTCAAGGAATTTCATAGGTCGATACTTTGGACACAATATTTCGTTTAAGTTCTGCCGTTTCTTTGTGGAAGATGTACAATATTTGGTCATAGGTCTTTGGGGCCGAAGTCTAAGATTTGTTTTGAGGACAATATTTGGTTTAAGTACTATCATATATAGATTTTGTGGGCCTAATTACTAGATTTGTTGAGGGGACTTCCATAGATTGGCTCTTTGGGTGCACGAGTATAAGATATCGCTTGATTACTGTCATAGGTCGTTTCTTTGGGGTGGAAGTACCAGATATTGTTTGATAACTGTCACAGGTTTCGTTTTTGGTTTCCAAAGTACAATGTTTTATTAGATTTCTGTCATAGGTATGTTCTTTGGGGGGGGGGGGGAACTCCATTCTGTCTGTTTTACTAACGGAAAGGGAGGGTGTTTCCTCCCATTTTTCTATCAATATACTTCTTTCCATCTTTCAAATATTTATTAGCTGGTCATTACTACACTAATGAGGTCAACCGGAAATTATAATTTGCAAGATATGATATAAATTTTTTTCTGAAACAATTTGATTACATTTTTTTATTTAAATATTTTCAAATTCTAAGAAATCAAATTTTTAAAATAATTTAAGACGAAATTAAGGGCGACTACCCACAGAATTTTATAAATTGTATTTAACTGTTATTGTTTAAATTTTTGAAGAAAATCATACCAATTAAATTGCCTTCTTTCGAACTAACTAATATATCTCTTTAATAATTGTAGTTATATAAACTAGGAAAACTCTGTGATTACTTAGTTTCTTTAGATTACGGTAGCAAATCGATAGAAGATAAATGACGCAAAAAAATATACTCTCTTTCCTATACATGAAAAGGTGGAACTATTTAACGAGCAGGTGATAATTTGTATTCGAAGTTTGCATGCAATAGATTGCTGTTTAACTATAAAGAACGTGCGGATGATTTTTTAATAGGTTTTCTTATTTACTAGAGATTTCTGTAATCTTTGCGTGTAATTGATTGGATTTCATTTAATCTCAGTTGAGTGGTATTATTTAGGAAAATTACTATATGATTTTATTTTGATATATACATACTTTAGGGAAACTCCAAGTATAAGACTTACGATTGACCCCATTAGTATAGTAATAGCCAGCAATTGATTTCTTTTACAAACTTGTAAAGAGAACTTTTTTACAATCTTGTTATTAAGAAATACGGGTATAGTGCAGTCCCAATTGTAGGCAATGTCTCTTTTCATATTCATAATATGAAACAAACACCATCAAACCTGTTTGTAAACCAAAGTGTCGCTTCTCAGAATCTTTACAAAGAACCCTCTTCCTAATTATATTGAAATCAAATAGAAACCAGTATCGAAAAGAAAGGTTATAAATAACGACATCACTCCTGAAATTTAATCTTTTGTCCAATGACCAATAATTCATGAAAAATTTGTCGAAAAGAAACAAAAGATACTGCATCTATCTTATTTTGAAGGTTATTTGTTAAAATTTGAAGTTCTTTAGAGAATCGAGTTTTTTTTCTCTTCTCTGAAGCGAATATAAGAAATTTTATATATACAAAATTTATATAGAATCTTCGATGTGAGTCAATTTTTGATGTCTGGTTTTATAGTTTTAGTTAAGAGTTTTTGTGTGTTGATTCTTTGCTTTATGGACTTGAAATTTTCCGTTAACGGCTTTTTTGTTGGTGATGAAGAATTTCAATAGTCCATAAATTCCTTTCAAGTGGTTTCAGAGCTTAATAATAAATTGATATTGTGAATATTTTTGTAAATAGATTTCAATAGTTATTTGTTGTAGGTACATTTATGAGAAAAGTTTCTATAGTTATTTGTTATAGGAAATTTATGAGAGAACTTTTTTCAGCTCCATTTTTTTCTATATTAAAAGAAGAATAATCCTACTCACTGTTCTCGTAAGTCGTCTGCACGTAATTGATCCAAATCGCTTACTTCAGCATCAACGCTTAGTGAATATCAACGACATTTTTTTTGCAAATGACCTTTATATTTACTATATTAAGCAAATATATGTTAAGATTTGTTTTTACTATCGTTATATTCAGCAGAGTTGTTTAAAAAGTACCAGTATTACTCTCAGTTGTGAAAATTAATATGACTGTGCAGGAATTTGAACCCTAGAAGATTAGAACGCCTTCTTCTAAAGTTTAATGGTAGAAGATAGTAAAAAAGCTGGAACAGATTCTGATTGTAAGATTATAAGGAAGACCTAGGTACCAAGGACACTCAGCCAAAAAAATTTTAAAAACCAGAAATAAATATTTATAAAAATTAAAAATTTCCGACTAAGCCTTTGGGGGGGGGGTATGGACTAAGGCGTTTCATAGTTTTGTCAGCGCCATCTATTTATGCTTTTGTTTTTACTATTATTAACTTTACATATATTGTTGATGATATATACTTTAAATATTATTAGTATATACTTTAAAATATTGAAGTCTGTAGAATATCAAATATTTATTTTATTGCTGACGAATATAAAATATTAGCCTTTAATTACAACCCATATAATCCTTTAATAAAACCCTCATTTCAATGTAATTCGCTCAAGTTCAATAGAGCATTACCCTCAATCGCCTAATTACAAATAATCCCAGATTATCCAAATTTATAGAATAAAACAAAACATTTTACGCTTTTCATTTTCACAATTTTACTGAAATTGAGTATTTTTTTTAATTAAATAGAATAAAAGAGAATTCCGTTTGCGGTCAAGGATATCCAAGAACAAAGTCTGAACTTAAAGTTCCTTGTGACAGAAAAATTTATATATATGTATGTAGAAAAAAATAATTCACAACCATGAAATTAATCAGATGATTCTATGTAATTTTATAATTTTGAGCAGACCAGAAAATAACTAGCTTGAAAGCTAACAAATTCAAAAATGAAAAGTCTTTGGGAGACAAATTTGATTATAATGACTTGTGGTTGGATGGTTTCTAATTAAATTACAATTTGCAAGATTCTTTGTTAAAGGAAGGAACTATTTATTTCAAGTTGTTTGGAAAACTATAATTGACCACTTTTATAAAATTCTAAATATAGTTCCTTTCAAATCAATGCACATAAAAGGAATGACATCAAAGGATAAACCCAAATCTTTAAATGCAATTTTCTCCTTCTTCTTTGATTTTACAAGAAAATCCTATTTCTTGAAAACTTAATACTTCGAGCAAATCCAAGCAGATAATTGAACTAATTTTGGAATGGTTCCTTTATATTGGAGCTGTACATATAAAATTTTACTTTTAATTGGAAATAATTTCTTTACTATTGTGGGTAGTTGCTATGATTCTTTTCTTCTTTTATAATTGATATTGACAGTATAGTTGATGATTGCATAATATATAATTTTGTATAATATACAAAATGATCACTCTATGATTTTTTTATTTCATGCAATACTTGAAGATTTTTGTTGTCTATTTCGAGACTATCGCTATGTCGAGTATCGATCGACAGTTGTTCCTAGAATTTTGTTTCAAATTAATCAATGGATCTAAGATAATGCTCATTCTGTTGGAGATTATCGATTTGTAGAGGATTAGTCGATAGTCGTTAATCAATTTCCGTTACATATTCAAAAAGTTCAAACTTAAGCCTTGGATTAATATTTCATTACTTCCTGGAACAACGATTATCGATTAATTGAGTATCGATATTAATAGAGTATCGATATCTATACGTTTTCTATACGGTACTCGTTTCATTTTTTTAATCGTTTAAACAGAATTTTAATTTAAGAAAATCTATATTGTTGAAATAAATTTAAATAATTTCAGAATTTGCTATAAATGTGAGTAGTTCAATTACCATCAATTATTTAAACTCTATCGCTACGTCGAGTGTCGATCGATAGTTGTTCTAGAATTTTGTTTCAAATCAATCAATGGATCTAAGATAATGCTCATTCTGTTGGAGAATATGGGTTTGTAAATGATTAGTCGATAATCGTTAATCTGTATCCGTTTCATTTATTTCCGTTACATATTAAATTTCTATGTTTACTTCCTGGAGCAACGATTATCGATTAATCGAGTATCGATATTAATAGAGTATCGATATCTATCAGTTTTCGATACACTTCTCGTTTCATTTTTTCAATCTATTATTAAAAAAAATGTATTGTATCAACATTTGCTATAAATGTGAATAGTTCAATTACCATCAATTATTTCAAGTTTTGAAAAATACTAAAAACTAAAATAAAAGAATCCAATGCTCCATTAACAAATGAAAATGTGAAATATGCTAGAAGCAGCTAATTGAAAGTGTCCTTTGTTTGAAGCGGAAATTATGACAAATGAATGTTTCCAACATATTTTCAAGCGAATGATTCACATTTGCTATGCGCTCTTTGTGTTAAGCAAAATTCCATATCTTTTGAATTTATATTTGTATTTTTTTTATAAATTTTACAATATGGCAGCAAAAGTAACTGATATTATTCCTATTTAATCTACTTTTGACATATATTTTTCCAACGTATATTTTTTGTATGGAAAGTGAAGAGCACTGACCCACTTTTTAACCTTTTATTTTTCATCTCTGTAACATAATAGTTTATTCTTCTTGTGTTAGCGATGACGAAGCTCACACAATCCTCATTAGCATGGGAAGAGAAGAAGCCTAGTTTTTATTTCTTTTGTATGAAGGAGAGACTTGTAAAGGTAATGAACTTTTAATTGATTTTATATACAAGTATTTTATCGCGAAACTTTACAATCTTTTCTCGATGGTTTATGGTTATATAATACGGTTATTAAACTCTTAAATACCATCAATACTAAATCTAATATTTTATTCTTCAAAGTTAGGCTTAAAACAAGTACTTATTGATATGAGACACACAAAACAATTTTCCAGTAAAATATTGACAAAATCAAATTAAGTTGTATTTGAAAATAAGAACTAAAATATTAAAAATATTTTTCATGCTTTGCTAATTTTGTAATGAAATTATGATAAAAAATTAGAGTCTTTCAAAACTATCAATAAACTTGAAGTTTTTAAGATGATGGAACCTCATAAACCTTTAACATAAAAATATTTGTTTCATATTTATTGACCAAATATTCGATTTTATAGAACAAAGTAATATGGATGCCGTTCAATAGATCTTAGAAGAAATCTTCCCAATGCCAGGTCACCGTTTTTGTTCTCATAACACTATTAACACCGTCTTTCACACACCTAGTTAGCTTAGGAATCTTGGAATTTTTTTGTTCAAGAGTTCTAAAGAGACATATCATCAGCCATAATTCATGAAAAACTTAGGCAACGGAAAATGAAGAAGGATAAATCTTTCAGTCATATCTCGGATGGATGAACTTTCAATAGTAAAGTACATGGTAGATGGAATTGCAGGACCAGCTCATTTGAAACTTAATATAAATACCGCCAAATAATTCAAGGAACTGGATGTTCTATTTAATGCGTCTAGTTCTAAATGTACAAACTTAATGGAATCAATAAATCATTACAAAAGATCCAGATGAAAGCAAAGAACAAAGAGATGCTTTAATTGTATATCACTAAACAGCTAAGACCGCAATGTATTAGAGACTAAGGGAAAATAACACTTTAGAAAAGCGAACGAGATTCCCAAGATTCCTTTGGAAGATTCCTAGAAGGCTTACTAGATTCCATATATATATTCGTAGCGCTAGAAATCCGGTTGTTTTCCCCTCGATTAGAAGGCTAAAGTTCTTCAAATGCTGCATATATGGAAACATGTATATCCTTCAAAAGCTATGTAATTGGATACAATTTTTATAAAAACAATTTTTCATAAGATTATTTTCTTGACAATAAAAATATAAAAATAAAAAAAAAATTGATATTACAATCTTTACATGAAAATATTTTTCATAAGCCTTAATTGATTTCATCTTACACAACCGCTTCACAATAAATCCCACATTTCCAGGAACTTCAATTACCGAATTGAAAACCATTCTTTCATTCATTGTAACTCAAAAGTTTAAGACTGTCTTCCGTCAACAAAAGAAATCATTTCTCACAAAAATAAAACCAAGAGTTGAAAAGTAAAAAATATGAAACCGAAACTTTAATTACATGCAATTATTTATGTTATGAAAACAACGGAGAAATGATCAAAAATAGAGTATGGTAAGAAACGACGGTTTAACTGCTAACTAAAGATTAAGCTGAAACTGAAGCTTGAAAGTAAAATTCGAGTAGTTGCAGAATGTAGCAAACCACCGACGAATGATGAATGTGCAACGAAAACACAGAAAAGACATAAGACTTTTTATGGGTCAACTCTTGAAGAGTGAAAGCGGTTTCATGTCTAACGAAGCTTGACTTCTTGACTTGAAACGATGACTCAAAATCTAGACATTTCGCGTGCTCTTTGGAACTGTTCAAGTCCAAATAGAATCGTTGAGTCATGGAAATCTCGCGCGCATGAGAAGATAGTGTTGCTTTTGTGGCGTTTACGGTTTATTAAATTTGATTGATATACGCATATTGAGCATTTTTATTAGCAAAAAAAGCTAATTCAATTTAATGCATTCTTAAATTGGAATTTTGTTTTATATTTTGTAATTTTCTTTGCTTTGTTAAGAATTTTTTTATTTCAGAATTAAAAAAGTTTGTAATTTAACTTTTTTACTGAAAAAGGATATTATTTTAATTTCAAATTAGACTTTATGATAAAACGATCTAGCTGGCTATACGCTTTTACATGTCGGATTTAGGACCGTGTCTGATCCAATTCCTGAGAACTACCAAGGAATTGTTAATAAGAGAAATGGAGGGAAGTGATTCCAGAAAACAAGCTTCCGTGGAATCAGGAAAAGGGTGAATCGGTCAGTTTATTCCAGAGAACAGGCACCCACTGAATATTTCTTTTCATTGCTTCTCTAGCTTAGAAAAGGGAAAGGGGAACACTGATCGTGGAAAGAAGG
>HF911069.1:0-12268 GCA_000341915.2 Megaselia scalaris
CGTAATTTGGTGTATAACTGGACACTGGAACATCGGCAAACATGCTGAGAGGAACCGCCCAAACACAAAAAGTGAGCATAAATGCAGTGACGCTTCAAATCAAAACGTTGATGCATTTCACTTCTTATGTGAATGCCCATCTCTAGCAAAACTACGATACGTTAACTTTGGACTTTGGAATACTTCCTATTCGATTTACCTACACAACTAAGGAATTCAAAATCGAAATTCTTATAAACTTTTTCATGAAATCAGGATGTTTTCTAAAATCTCAAACTTGAAATGCACCAATTCTTTATACTATTTGGTGTTACTTGGGCGTGATCTTTACCGACGCTGGAAAACAGTTATTCACTGAATTTTACTCGACATAACTTATAGGAAGGTCATCTCTTATTGATGATGAAGCTTCGACAATAACAGCTTCGAGAAGTGGGGGGGGGGATCGGAGAGATATATTTTACTCCTCTCCAGAACAATTAATAAAACTGACAGAAATTCCTCTATAAAATTGTTTACTTTTGCATATCTTTAAGGTCTTTTTGTTCAATTTGGCGGGATTTTGTTCCAGATTCAACCATGAGAAACATTCATTCATTTTGTAGAGAAACACCATGGAATTCCCAGAAATCATATTTGAAAGTTGTTTGACATACAATACATATGATTTTTTGACAATACATATGTTATAAAGTAAAGTAAAAAATTTATATTTTATTTTTGGATGGAATTGGGATGTCATAGTTCCATTCATTACATTCATCCAGGATGGAATTAATGGTTGTATTGAAACTATGGATTCAATCCGACTTTTCATTCCCCTGGGATCTTGTCGCAAATCGAGATATATCGCAATAAGCTGTGGAACACAGCATTAAAGGCTGCTGTCTTCAAAAGTTCTGTGTGGATGCCATCTTCACATACGCTCTTGTTCTTCTTTAGTCTCTGGATAGCTATAGCTAGCTTCGATTTTGATGGTAGGGGAATACATTTTGGGAACATTTAGCAATTCGTTGGAAAACTCTCCCATCGTATGAGGACATTTTTTCTGGAACCAACTGGGTGTAAATATCCCGATGTTTGCTAAGGTTTAAATAGAATTCTACGACTAATTTCGATCAACTTCGCCTGCTTTACAAGCTCCATACAAATATTTTCATTAGCTACTTAAACATTGAAGTATAGATGGGCAAAAAGTATATTTACATTAGTAAGTTACATAACTTACATGTAACTAACCGTAACCGTAACAACGATTCGATTTAACTTAATTTATTTTGTAATATTTAGAAACATTAATTGCTATTTTATTATATACAATTAAAAAAAATAAAATTAGAAATTACTTCACTTCACACAGTAAAAGTAATTGGTTATAGTAATTAACGTAAATAACCATTAGCTACCTACGTAAGTTATGTGTACATTACTAGTAATTTACATATGCTGCCCATTTATGCGTTGAAGTCACCATGTATCAGTTTCATGTTATACCCAGGAGCTTAAAGTTATTCACAAAAGTGCTCTTGACTTCAATGTCCAAAGAGACATAATATCCTTTCTAGTCTGATGTTCGTGGTATTGTAGATGAAGCAGATATAACACTGAGTTGCAGTCCTCTAAACTCGCAACTTGGATTACCTATTAATACCTTCCTAAAAGCTGACTAGTTTTTTTTTTCTAGATCTGGTTTATAATTGTCGGAAAATTTCATATTTAATAAACACTTAATCCAATACTATTTACAAATAAGTTTGAATATTACTAAGTTTGGCTATTACTTTACAAATGAGGCCAACGTTTATCTCAGATTTGAATGAATTTTTGGGAAAAAGTATGGGAAAAATTTACTAAATTTGTTTATAAATATGCATTTTAATCAATAAAAGTTTTTTAGAAGACTCAGAAGACTCCCCCGAAAGACCCCAAATCCTTTTTCAAAGTGTATAGTATAAAATATCTTATTTTATATCCTACATGTCTCCCCCTATTGAAACTTGGAAATAACTATCATTTTACTATTCATTCCAACTGATAGGTATCTAATTGAAAGTTTTACGATTATTTAAAAAGATTATGATCAGGGTAACTTTATCTGTTACTTTATTTTATTAAGTCGTTTAAAATTAATTTAAATATACATATAAAACACCAAAGCAACCCTTTTTTGTAAGTAAATTTATTCTGTGAAATTTAAAACTTTAAAAGGATGCTAAAGGCCCAATTGAAATTAATGTTAAATGAAATTGGAGGCCGTAAATGCACTTTGGTTAATTGTATAAAATATCGATGAAATTGCAGATACCGATATTAAAATTAATTATTGTTATTACAGTTTTATTTGCCAAGAATAATTGGTTGTAATTCAAATATCCGAGAGGAACTACTTATTATTTATTACTTTTTCGTGTTCAATTTTTTTGTAGAAATATATTTCAAAAACTACAAATTTAGCTTAGTAAAATAGCCAATCTGCAGTATTTAGCGAAATATTAGGCTTCATGAATAATTTAGCGGGAAAATAGCGGGGTGTAAGCCTTTAGGCTTTCCAATTAAAATTTATACAAAACACATGATAATCTATGGGAAATATGTAGTTCATCTTTGTCCACATCAAATATAGTCCACTAATTTGAATTTCATTTCCATTTAAATGAAAATTCCACTCTTTTCAAATCAAAAACTCTATTCGAGGAAGCTGAATGATATTCAGGAAAAGGACTATTCAATCTAAGGTGGTCCTTTATTTTCTACATTGCTATTTTTTTTTCTTTTGTAAGTTTTGGAGGAAAGTTGGTAATCCTCAATTTGGATGATTCTGAAATTATGCCCTCATGAGACAGTCGAGATGTTTTGTCGTCTAATTGAAGCTAAAAATTTTCGACTATAATTGACTACCACTACTTTTAGGGCACATCAATTAACTCGGCGGATTTCCGAAAATAGTTAAAAGTTAACAAAATTGCCAACAAAATAAGTTGAATGAACTTAGTCGTTAAAATAGAAATTAATTCCGGTTACCAACTGAACCGTTTTGGGAGGACTAGTCCCTTCTTATCTGTGAGTCTCCTTCTTTTTTCAAAATATGGTGTAAAAGTGCTCCTTTTTTGTGGTCTGGGACTTAGAAGGAAACGTATTAAAAAATTTATAACTCCTGTTCAAAATTTCACTAGCACAGAAATTAGAAAGAGCATTACTAACAATTGTTAATAAAAAATGAGATGGAATTAGGCAATCTTTGTACTAATAGTTCGCTTAGTACATCCAATATCATATAAAATTCAAAGTCCCGAATAACAAATACTTCCAATAGCGAGCGAAGCTAGCCGAGTGAGCTCCAAGCCACACACAATTTTGAGCGAAGCGAGCTTCAAGCTTCTATCAAGATTAATATAAAAAAGCAACATTGCATATTCAAAGATAAAATTTACGAACTTTTACAAAGATAAGCTCGGTCAAGCCGAGCTGATTTTGAAGCGAAGCAAGCGAGCTGATTAGAAATTTTTTTTAAAAAACAAGAAGAAAATAAAAATAAGCTAGCGGAGCGAGCCGTCATATTTTTCAAAAAGCAAAGCGAGGGAGGTGAACACTTTCAATTGGAAAATAAGCGAGTGAACAGCTAAAAATGACCCTTGCTTCGGTCCTTGGATTATATAATTCCCGAAGACAAGTGAACCTCAAAGAGCTAGCTGTAAAATATGATGTAAGACTGCCCGTAGTAAGTAGAATGAGGCAGTTATCAAATATACTCCCTGCCACGATTCCCTACGACATTTTTCTTTTACTAGCAGTCGAAATTAACTTATTATATCGAACAAGGAGTTGCTGCGTTTTTCCAAGGTGATTTGTCAGAAGAAACATACAATACATGAAGCAACCTTCCCATTTCGTAGACAAGAATCAATCTTAGAAATAATAAGATATTTGGAATGAGCGACTTTAAAAAAGTTTTTACACTAATGTACGTAATTGAAAAACTTTCCAAAAAGGTTCAGTTAAAGATGATCTATTACTTATGGCTGATGTTCAATTTACTTATCAACATGTACTAGACTTGTCACAAGCTTTGCCGTAAATATGTTGAGTAGTTTTGTGGCAATCCTGCCCCGAAATTTAGATCAGCATTCAAAATTGAATAAGAACATTCAGGAACAATCTCTTGGTATTCAAGAAGGCAATGCCTGCTACCATACAACAAGTTTTATGGTGTAAATGTATAAAAATAGTTGCTCCGAATCTCAATTTGTGCTATTGATATAATAAGATACACTGAAGATCCTCTCCAAGAAAGTAGGTTTTATTTAATGTTAGGACATCTTACATACATTAGATAGATTAGGTAGCCTCTGCTGAATGTTTTTTCCTCGTCCACGTGTTTCTGAACTTAGCTTTTTCTCTTCACGGGAATCCCTAGATCTCTCGCATCCTTTGGAATGGATTTTCTTGACAACGTCTACATGCTGGTAAAGACGATGTAATTCAAAATCATTACGAATCCTCCAGTCCTCATCCTCTCGTATGGGACCGTATATCATACAGAGAATCTTGCTATCGAAAACCAATAAAAGCTGTTTATCTGATGATGTTATGCTCAAAAGTTCTGCTCCGTAAAGTAGGATTGGAATGAAGAACTACTTTTGACTTTCGAGACCGATCTTTTGATGGGATAATGGGAAGATACTTTTTTAGCAAGCATGGTCATGTGTTTCACCCCTGCGCTGATATCATAGTTAACTTCAGAACCCAAGTAAATGAAGTTACGCACAGCCTCAAATTAGTGGCTACCAATAGTTACACCCAGTCTTCTATGGCAACATCTCTTGTGGTTTTCCCAATTACGTCAACATCATCAACATAACCTAATATTTGGTTCCATAAGAACTGCCATAAACTCTTGTCTCGCCTCTGGTCTTTTAAAGGTTCCACGAACAAATCCATATCTCATAGTAGGTGGTCGTTCCGTGTATTCCTTTCTTCGTGATCCGAGGCATGTTTCCATTTGTCGTAGTCGATAGAGTTTTCAGAAGAAGTGACTAACTTTTAGCAAGTTCGTACATCTTGATTATTATATATTCTCAAGATCATGTAAAATTACAGACAATAGTCATATTGTATAAACAACTTTTTGTTTAAACTCTTATAAGAACGTCTCGTGTGGCCATCTTTATATAAAAAATGTCAACCTAATTAATAGAACCACACTATTCTCATACATGTTTCCATAATTAACAATAACGACAAACGAAATAGCATGGCGTGGGGTTGGTTTTGTTTGTAAGCCAGTTATTAGTAAGTTTATGCTCCAAATGTTCCG
Organism: Megaselia scalaris; assembly: GCA_000341915.2. Classification (NCBI taxonomy): domain Eukaryota; kingdom Metazoa; phylum Arthropoda; class Insecta; order Diptera; family Phoridae; genus Megaselia; species Megaselia scalaris. Next base: position 5,315 of record HF911069.1, read on the forward strand.
AGGTTGCTTTCTCCATAATCCTGAATACTTTCCTTGCTTATCTTGCAGCAGCAAACTTTTATGAATAAAAACTGTAAAAGGACACTGTGGATTAAGGATAAAGAGCTGGAGATGAAGCTGTAGCAGAAGCAGTTTATGTTATATCTGGAAAATAAATATATTAAAATCTGTAATCCGAAATAACGACCTTTTGAATAAACTGGAAACGATTCAGGGAGCTATCAAACAAACAAATGCAAATCCCGACCAGAATTTAGCCAGCTCTGCTCGGAGTGGGTTTCATGTTGGGTTATGAAAATTAATTTTTCAAAAACGCAAAGGGTGGTTTGGTTGATTTTTAATTACTTTCTGTGTTATTTGCCTGGTTTCCACATTTTTTTTTGTTTTATGTTTTTATTTCCCATTTTGTAATTTCATAATTTAATTTTCATATTTTTCAGCTCTTATTGCTTCATTGCGTTTCATTACTTTTTGAAAATTACTGGCTTTGAAAGATTTACTTTTGAAAATTTATTATTCATCGAGGAGAAAGTAATTTGAATGTTGATGATTGTTATGATAATTGGTTGTTAGCTTTTGTTTATAGTTTATTTAATTATTAACTTTTAGTTAGTTTTTAAATTGAATGTTTGTAAGAGCTACATCTCTTCCTATTTCATAGACGAGTCTTTCTTCTTTTGATAATGGCATCCATCCATGTTTTGCACGACCAGGTCTTCTATCTCCCATTGGATTTGTGGAGAATACTTTTTAAGCAGGCATGCTTTTGTATCAAATCCAGATGTGGATCAAGTCTTTTGACAATGGTACTGGATAGATAAAGACTATCTCTGCTTTTTATGCCAGTAAATTACGTAGTTTATGAAAAACCCTACGTTACTTACTTTTGTAGCGATGAAGTGATTAAGGCAGATTGCGCTTGGTTAGAAAAGTTTCTCCAAATGCTCCTTTTATAGTTTTTATGTAATTTACGTAATTTTGAAAAGTAATTTACATGTTAATTACATAAGTAACATTAACTACTTCCATGCAAAATTTACGTAAATGACGTAAGTTACGGACGTGAATTATATGTAAATTACGTATGTAATTAACTAAAAACAGCGCTTTGCCCATCCATGCCTTCTATCTCCCATTGGATTTGTGGAGAATACCTTTTAAGCAGGCATGCTTTGGGGCTGATGTAGCAAATCCACACTTTTAACTCTGATGTTTTGAACAATGTTGGAATTTCAGTGCAGTTGTTTTAGTGGTTGGTTGTAATTCTTCAGTCCCCCTTTTTCATCTGATTCTTCCATGCATTAGATTTGATCGAAGAAGCTTTTGGAAGCCACTTAGTATCTACATATGGGCAGAATAATTCATTGGTTGATTTCAGCACTTATATAATTTACGTATACATTACGCTTGAAAATTACGAAAATTTCAGATAGTTCCCATCCCAGCGGACATTCCATTACCTTGCTTATTATTCTTTAAAGAAAGCCTGTATTCCAAGGAAAATATCAAGTACTCTCAAGCAGTTCCATGATAATGAAGATATCCCTGTACCAGAGATGAAAGCTGACTGTAATTTGCGTAATTTACAATCGTAATTAACATGTAAATTATATAATTTATTAACTACTTCAATACCATGGATGGGCAAAGTGAAGTATTTAGTTAATTACTTACGTAATTTACGTCTGTAAATTATGTAATTTACGTAAATAACTGAACTTTTGTATGGAAATTGCTAATTACTTACGTAATTTACGTGTAAGTTACAATTGTAAATTACGTAAATTACAGCCTATCTCTGTTCAATACAATACTTCCGTAAATTGCGTTAATTATGAAAAGGTATTGAAGACAATTCATATAAGAAATGTAGGATTCAAAGGACATTGGGGATTAAAATTTCAAGGTAATAATAACTTATAAATCTTGCTCTGGAGTTGGCCCACGAAAGAAGGTTGATCCGACTAATCTCTTAGCAGTACAAAGCAAGCTCCTGAACCAAAAAATAACATATTCCTAAAATACTATTGGAACTTAGCTGAGCAATCTATAACTCTAAGCCCTTATATAATTCTGCAAATAAAATAACTCTTTTTTTTATAAATCCAACGAAAATCTTCCCAAATGCTTCTGCACCATAGAATAAAATATTTTCCATTTTATTCCAATTTAAAAAAAAAAAAAAGAAATCCACTCATTCGAACAATTTGATTGTAAATTCTTTTGTGAGGAATATATTCCTTTTACAAGGACAAAAACACTCCTCAGTATTTAACTTAACATTTCGTTCTATTCTGTTCCCAATGCCATTCAAATTGCTTTCTCCCACACATAATAACACAAATAAAGGATGAATTGTGTAGCAAGAAAAAAATGATGATCTTTCTAGAAACATAATGGTTTTTTATTCTACCTTTTTTGGGAAAGGTAGGACCAGCGAGAATCTATATCAGAGGTGGTACATAGGCATTGGTACTTTTTTACATTGAGATTTACTTACTTGCCTTCGAGCTGACTGTGATGACGACCCTTCATATAGAGCTGCTTTCCATATATCAAGTCATTATCTAACGCCACTTTTTTTTGTTCAAAGCATCCCTTATTTCCAAAGGTCAACGGGAGTCTGTATTAAAGATGATATTAAGAATTAGGTACTTTTCTTTATTGTATATGCTTTTCAACAATGACGAACCTCTTAACTAGATTTTATTGGATATAACGTAATTCTAAGTGGTAGCAGGTATTCCTTTTTTCAAAGGCCAACGGGAGTCGATATCAGAGATGGTGAAAAGTGTTCCAAATTTAGATTTGCTTTACTTTCTTTTCCAACTATGACGAACCTCTTCAGGTGATATAACATCATCTATCTGCTTCCAAAGCTTCTTTTTTTTGAAGACCAACAATATAAAGAATTTTATACTTTTCTACATGGAGATTTAATTACTTGTCCAGTGATGACTACCCTTCAATTACATTTCGCTTGAAATGAAGTTCTTCACAGGCTATGTTAACGTTAGATCCTATTTTTTCTTAACGTGCTCCACGAAGATGTGAAAGCCTGAATTTAGCTTTCTCTCCTCAAATTTTCCATGTCTTCAATAACTGTTCACTTTCCCGATGATATTGAAATTTTTTGATTGAATTTGATTCTAGAATCTTACAATTCTTCCATACATTCTCTCACAAATGTTTCCATCCTTGATCTGAACTATCCTTTACCAAAGATGATAGAAAACGATAAGATTCGAAAACGTGATTTGTATGTAATTCGTCAGAAGGGACAATTTATCATCGATTGATTTTCATAAAAAGGCAACCATTTGATTTGTCGTCAATTCACGTTTGTTAACAATAAATATCCTAGTTCTAAGCAAATTTATTTTGCATTAGGAAAATATTACGTTTCCGGATGATTTCACTAAATTTAGGTAGTTCTTCAGGGGTGTAAAAGGTTTCAATTGTAAATAATTTATATTTTTGGACATATTTTACAAATTAAGATTAATTTAATATAATTAAATTAAAGTTCAAACTTTTGAGATTTTATTTTATTGAATAATCATAAAAAAATAGAGGGGAGAAAAGATGTAATATTTCGAGGGCAGATGGTAAATGTTGAGTTTGGATAGGCTTACACAATATATATTTCTATACAGCCTCACAACACTCCTAGGATTCAAATCCCTATTGAGAAAAACAATCAAGGTCAGATTAAACAATCAACTCATCCCTGCAATATCTCTGTACTGCACTGAGACCTATAGGCTGTCCCAGTACCATTTGGGCCCCTGCTCATTGTGGAATAGGAGGTAATGAAATTGCTGATCTACTTGCAAAGCAAGGTTCGAGTAAACTTTTTTCCTGGACGGAAAAAATGAGTCAAAACTAGGAAAGACTGGAAAAAATCCTGGTCAATCGAAAAAGGATGCACAGTATCAACAAAGATATGGCTGAAAATATGTACTCAGAATACGGTAAAAATAATAAATCTCAACAGAAGCAAGTTGAGGTCCGTAATTTGGTGTATAACTGGATTACTTTTGAAAATTTATTATTCATCGAGGAGGGGGGGGGGGAGTGCAAAATTTTTCAGTATAGCCAAAATAGTTTTACGTGGCAACCCTATATGGTTCATTAAGCAAGCTTATTCCTCTGTAGTTCCTAAGCCACTAATCCCTTTTATGAAAACTGGACAGATTGTAATCAAGTTCCATTTATTTTGCATCTTTTCGCTATTCCAGAAGTAAGAAGAGGTCACCAGAGACCAGATAGAGGTACAAAATAAATATAAAAAAAATATATACCATATATTCGAAAACTACCAATATCTATTAACAAAAACGTGATATAATGAACTTTAATATTATTAAAAAGCCACAAAAGGATTACATTAATACTAATTAGCTTGAAAAACATTCAAAATTGAATAATACCAATTAACTTTTATTTAATGTTTTTCTTTGTAAATTGAAATTGAATCGAGATAATTATACGAAATGTGAAAAATTTCACTGCATTTGACTTTTGATTTATGGTTCCAAATTTGTGGATCTGAAATTTGTTATCAGGGGAATTTATGGTGAATACGTTTTTGAAACAAAATTATTCATAAAAAAAATTTCCATCATTCCGGAGCTAGTTTTTCATTCTTTTTTGAGTATGTCAGAAAGATTTATTGGTTGTTTGTTTAAATTTATTTCAAATGGGGAAATGTTGTACAATGTAGAACAAGACCGGTACGGCACAGAAGGACCAATTAACAGCAATTAACACAAACTATAGCCAAAATCAAAAACTTAATGACAACTAATTACCAACAATCATATCTGCTTTTAAATCTCAAAAGCCGAAAGATTTATGAGATTCAGCACCATTCATAAGCGAGAACCAAAGCAAATTTACTAAAAGAAACTTTTCAGTCGTTCAGCTCGATTTGCTCCGTACAATTACGGTCATAACTTTTCTCCTTCGAGTATAATTAATTTTCATGGAAAATGGAAAACTTATTATTCCATTTCAATTGGATTTGTGATTTTTCAAAGAACTTTTATTTTCTTTTAGTATGCAATTTTTGTATGAAATTCAACTTTCTTAAATTCCTGTCAGGTAATTGAATTTTACTATTTTACTATTTTATATTTTAAATAAAAAAAAGTATTAAAATTTCCATTTTATCAAGAAAATCTAATTGCGTGGTTCATATGAATTACTCCCACCCATCAAATAAACATTAAGATTAGAAAATAAAAAAACAATTTCTTTATGAAAGCAGGTTAAGGCCTTGCTTCCATATATTACAAAGTGTAAACAAGAATTCACCTTGTGTCCAATATATTTCAGCAGTTGGCAGAAAACGGCCTTCATTATAATTTACCACTAACTGTACACACAGAATCTACTTCAGTAGATAGATTCAGAAGCCAGCGATTTTTGGTTAGAAATTAGTTTGTTTTGTTGGCCAGGTCTAAACTGGGCAACCAGCTAGCTGCAATAGCTGACCGTAAATCATGACCCATCAGCTGAAATAATACAATAGAATACAATACCGATTCCAATAAATTACATTTACCAAAATAATAGATTGCCATAAATTTCCGTGAGCTCGTTTAATAGCTCTAACTGGGTAGGAATGTTTATTGAAGGAAGTAATTTCAGGGGTGTACTATTATTTAAATGTACAAGAAGGAGTTTCTGTGAAATTTCTGTGTCATTTTATATTATTTTTTTTATATTTGAAAATTGCTTAGATAATCCTTAAACTTTATTGTTAAATAGCGACCTTGGATACATAGTGGAAATAATAACTTGAGACATTTTGTTTTAGATCCAAGATTTGGGATAACAAACTTTGATAGGTAAAGCCCTGTCAGTTTTATTTAGAAAAACAATGGGATAACAGACACTGATTGGTAGAGCTCTAATAGCTTTCAAAACCAAAATAATTATGATGATTTTTAACGACATCTTCATAGCTTATTAACACATATTGGGATTAGATCATATGTCTAGTCCACAAGAAACTTGATAGGAGCTAATGCAGGAACTATCCAGGTGTCAGCTTGCTTTTTGTGACACAGTTTCCAGAGAAACAAGTGGTCGCACTTGGATTTCGAAGAGTACGCTTTCGAAAAGAATGGAAGCGGTTCCACAAAAGGTTGAGGGACAGGGTCGCCATGAACAGAGAAAACGTCAAGAGACGAAAAATCCTGGTCGCAAAACATCAACATTCCTTTCGTCTAAATTCTGCGTCGCCAGAAAAAAATAAATTTGAGGAGCGAAAAAACGAATTCTTCGCGTTGCTTGTCGCCAATTTTGAAAACCTGGTCAAAAATAAGCCGTAGTCGTCCTTTGTCTAGTACAATCTTTAACCCAAAAATAAGGCGTAGTCAACCGCCGTTGCAAATATTTTATTAGGCGTCAACCGTCGCCAAAATGCCGCGACTGAGATGCTGCCATCTAGTCGAACAATTAGTTCTTCTTCTTTTCTTAATTAGACCAGATGGAAACGAAATGTTAACGCGAAACCCGGTTTTGACGAATCAAAACCAATAGTTTGAGTCGTTACATCTCATTAATTTCATGTAATTTACGGACTTAAATTAAGTAATTAACTAAATACTTCACTTTCCCATCCATGGATCAACCCAACTATTCAGGAACACAGAAACAAAGCTGTGCAACAAGTTTGTCATATCAGTGCCGCTCTATGGATCAGAATGCTATGATCTAACAACAAAAAAACAAAATGAAATCGAAATTATAATGAGTCTTTTAAAGAAAGTAATTGAGAAGACCAATTGAAGACCATCAACCAAAAACCGAGAAGTACACTGAGAGAAGTGATTCTGGGGGTATATCTATAAATGACGACTATAAATTATAGATGGAATTCTATATAGTATAGGTAGGAATCTAAAAGTCTCAGATGTAATAATTTTTTATAGAAGTTCTATA
>HF911095.1:0-11300 GCA_000341915.2 Megaselia scalaris
ATGGATCTGAAGCATGGACGATGAAAGCATCCGATGAAAATTTTTTTTTAGTTTTCTAGAGAAAAATCGTTTGGATAATCTTCGGTTCGATTTGCCAAAATGAGGAGTGGAGAAAAGAAAGAAAGCTGAAAGTTGTCGACTCTAGAAAGAAAGCTTGTACTACAATAATGAGTTTCTAATATTGTGTGGCTCATGGAACAGTTCTACTTCTTTGATAGTTATTTGCTAGCTTTTGGTGGCTGTTTGTATTTTTCCAGTTGTTGGTGAGAAAAAGAATATGGTCTTCTAAAAATTCTGGTACTTTAAAAAGATTAGCCCTGAGTTGCATAGTAAGAAGTAGTATATGGAGGCTACTATTACCAAATGCTAACACATTGGGAAAACATACAACTCAGGAAACCATCAACAGGTCTCAATAAAAGTTTCGAAGTTTTCCCTGTTTTAACTATAATAAATCAAAAAAATTGATCATCAATGAATCATAGCTTTTATAAGGCTGGTAGTTATTTTTTAGGGAAGAAAATGTGAACTCTTCGAACTACTGAATATTCTCAATATATAATTTATTTTTCGAATTAGTCCGTAGTTTCACTTAGAAAGTAAAAGAAAAGCACAATCCTGTATAATTGCCCTAAAAGAACCTCTTCTTACATATAGTGCCAGAGATAAAACTCCTTACATCATCTGGTGTGCTCTAATTTAACACCCAAGAAGATTCAGTTACCGACATCCCAATTATAAGAGCTGCTTCCAAATACATATACTAATAATTACAAAATATGTCCCTTGACTCTTAGCATCAGAGCTTGACGAAGTGATTCATAGGATGAAAAGCAACACAAGTGTTGATTTAGATGGCGGAATTTTTAAAAGCCACTGATGCACTGGTACGTTCCACCGACTGCTGAACAAAATATGGATTGAAGAACAGATACACGTAAGATTCTTAAATTCATCGTGATCAGCTAAGGCCGCATATCATCCACATAATAGGTGGTCCAATATTGCTTAATACCCGGACGTCTACCACAGATCACGAAGTAAATACACACAATATCTTCCTATAAGGGATGAGCTATACAAAACATATTCAGAGTATGAGAAACAACTTCTAATTCTTTTCCAACTATTAGATGTTTTCAGCAAGTAGATGCTTTGTCATGCATCTTTCTCAAAATCTTGTTTGAAATTATAATAAAAATTGCAATTGAATCAATATCTTTGACTTTTGAGAAGAAAGACTGTGAAGTAGGGCTACTTTCTAGTAGAAAAGAAGTAAGTCATAGAGGACTGGGTCAAATTGTAAACAATGTTAGTAGTTTTTCTAGTAAAGCTAGCCTCAAAACTTTTCAAAAGAAATATTTCGAAAATTTCTTCAACTAATAAACCAATGAACAGCCTTGATAAACTGAAATGATCCATTATCAACGAAAAGCTTAATAATGGAATATTTCAAAATTTACAAATTACTTCAAATTAGAAAAATTTCCAAGTTTTCCAAGTGTAAATCTGGGAGAGTTTTGTAGCATATAAGAGCATAGTAGTGTAGAGTATTGCCGTATATCAAAAGAAAACCACGTTATGTCGAGTGTTGAAAACAGGAAAAGTATAACTTTCATTAAACGGTGTTGTTTTCCGGGTGGGAGGTACACGATTTTCCTCTTTTTTCCTTTCCGTTTTGATATGCGAGCAGAACATAGATTAACACTGGAAAGTATAGCTTTTGGGTGACAAGGAACAGAGCAGGGAAGCACGGAAAGACGAGCGCCGAGTTTCTTCCTTGTTTTATGAACAAGTGTGATTCCACAGAGTAATCCATTAGATAAATTATAATGTCACTTGGGATTTTAACTTTTATTATTTAATTAATTTCACTTGGTTTCTCATTTTTCCAACTTTATTTCTGTTAAAGTGATTTTATAATGGGAATTCCTGCATATATGTATGATATACAATATATACATACAAGTTTTTTATTATCCCTGGGAATACTTTGATTTTATTCGGAAATATTGTATACATTTCTGGAATTTATCTTACAGGCTAGACGTCTGTGTTTCAGATTTATGTGAGAGAAAGATTTTTTTCCAGATAATTGAATCATGTAGGAATTCCATTACTTCCTCTCACAGAAGTGAGAAAAAAGGTTGAATTTTAAAAATTTATAGCTTAAAGATTAAAGAGTATACAAGCTGTGGATGGAATTTTGAAAAATTAAATTTCTGAAATATATTGATTATACGTAAATTCATAGAGTGACATAAGATAGGTGAATTTAGCAAAGGATGTTATGATGAAGAACGGACTCTATGAAGATTTCGAGATTCTAGATTTACGCAATTCTACTCGAATTTCACTTTAAGCTGATACATGTTTTTTAGGGATGGACAATGTCTGTAATTTACGTAATTTAAAAGCGTAATTTACATGTAAATTACGTTAGAAATTATAAAATTTAAAATATATATGTAATTTCTAATAGTAATGTACACGTAAATTACTTAAGTAGTTAACTATTTCAATACAAAATTCCAGTTATTTAAGTAAATTACTTTATTTCCAGACATAAGTTACGTATGTAATTGTTTAAGTATTTCGCTCTGCCATGGATAGGCAAAGTGAGATTTTAGGTATTTACTTACATAATTTAAGTGTAATTTACATCCGTAAATTTCGTAATTTACGTAAATAACTGATATTTTGTACTGAAGGAGTTAATTACTTACGTAATTTACATGTTAATTACGCTTGTAAATTACATATATTACAGTGAAATTCTGTCTTTAGTTTGCTGTCGTGGTGAATCTTGAAGTTGGATATTAAAATGGAGACATGCAAGCTGTATGATGATGTATGTCAAAAGCAACTTGCTAAGAAAGATGCATTCAAAGAAGACATCTCATCTTTTGGATTAAGCAATCAATCGGATGAGACTCTATATGAAAGATGGAGGAGGATATTCCACATTTGTTTCGTGGGGTACCATGGATATGGTTTCCTGGATTTTTAAACAGAAAAGATTGTGATCGGATTACTTTTCGAATTAAGTTATAATTTCATTGACAATGAAGTCAACGACGTCGATTATAGCTTACAGTAATTTTTCTAATAAGAGTGAATTTGGCAAAGCCAGACACTGTGTCACTCGTTGGGTGCCTATCAACGAGCGTCTTTTATGAAGCGTCTGAAATCTATACCAGAGAATCCCGACATAGACAGGGGGGGGGGCTGTTGCCAATTTCCGATACAATACCGGTTATTGACACCGATGCCAATTTCCATTGTTTTCTAAGGGACTACGGAAATTGGAACCCTAAAAACACCACTTTTTATGTTATTTATTGAATTATGTCAATGGAACATACTGTAGTGTTACTTCGCTATCACCGAGCTTAATAAAACGACTCTGTCACCCTGTGCCAATTTCCGGTATGCCTCATATTTAAATGTGAAGATAAATTAAATACCTTCCTTCTGCTCAAAATGATTGCCCTAGTTCCAATGAACTGATATCTCTTTCACAGAGTGATCTTTGTTCTTCTGCGAGAAAATCTATGGAAAAGAAGTTTACTAATTCTACAACGCGAACGAATGCTCCAGATGACATAAGATTTCATTTAATATCTCTTATCTATCAGATACATTTGTATTATCTCTTAGTCATCAGACATATTCTTCCAACAAATATGTCTTAGAATTCAAGGCAGTCTTAATCATCATATCAGACATATATTTTCTCTGCATGTAGTATACATAACATAAATATGGTATGCTTAAATATTACTTTTACAACAAGAGCATATATACTATATGCATGTTATGTATATGGCAACTACTAGCAAAGTTATGAAAGGATCCATCTATATTTATGGACATGTATATTAGATATGTGACATCGATATGCATATATGTGACAACCATAAGGATATATGTGGTATACGTAGGTTATGCATGTGACATCAATCATCATTTTTAGACATCACATAGAGACATTAGTCTCCCTTATGTCTCTAAGTTCTTCTTTGAGTGTATATTTTTAAATATTTAATAATACAATAACGTCATTCAATGCAATCATTCAACTAATAATATTAAAGTCAGAATTTTAAATTACGTAAGTAATTAACTAGTTTCATATAAAATGTAGTTATTTACGTAATTTACGGTCATAATTTACATGTATCTTACGTAAGTAATTACTTAAATACTTTGCCCATTCATGAAGGAAGTTCATATAGAGCTAATGATTGAACATTGTAATTCCTTAAGTATTTTTTATGTACGCCAGCTTAGAGTACGAATTCAATTACATAAGAGCTGGCTCATCTACTCTTCAGAAGTGAATACGAAGCTGCTTTATGTCCATAAACATTATATGGTAACATTCCCAAGTATATACACATTCATTTACAAAGCTGAATGTATGTACTGACTAAGTTAATTTTAGAACATTGATCTTACTTGATGGACCTTCAAAGAACCAAACAGAACATCTTTTCAAGGACTGGAGAAACTCCACGAGTACTTTCGTTCAGAGGGACAAATATTAACCTGGACCAAAAGAGAACTTCTCCGTTGTAGAACCTTTCCGAACAGCCCAAAACCTCAAAAAAAAAAAAACAACTTAGAACTCAAGAGGAGGCACTAAAAATATTAGTACAACGTTTTGAAGAGTATATGGCACATCAAGTTGAATTATGTACCAGATAACACCTACCCTACATAGACAGACACTGGAATGCTTGTGCCAAGTAAATAATAAATGCTGCTTTCGAAGTCCTGCTGCAAATCTTTTAGCTTTAGAGGGTAGCAGATGAGAAGTCTGAAGAAATATGGAATTAAAAGAAGGAGTCTTCGAAGTTTTTTATACAAAAAATTTTATGGATGGTATTGTTCTGTTTTAAATGCCTTTAAAAATGGGAATAAATCTTCATCAGCAGCAAGCATCTTTCTATTAGAAGACTTTCTAATGGCAGCGACAGCAGAATCAGCCATTAAAATTAAAACTTTTCTAATTTCCACAGCACATAAAAGGTCTTTCCTTCCTCTATAACAGACAAGAAATCCGGGCTCAGATGACATCCTTGTAGTGCTCTTAAAATCAGCTAGCCAACTTGGAAAACTTTTCTAATTTCCACAGCACATAAAATGTCTTTCCTTCCCCTATAACAGAGAATACTGCCTGAAAAAATACGTGCTCAGATGACATCCTCGTAGTGATCTTAAGAGGAGCTAGCTCAACTTGGAATTATGGCTTAAGATAAAGCTCCAGAATTATCTGGCCTGGTACATAGAAGGGTATGGTGTAGCAAAAGAAACATAATCTTGATCTGTTCTGTTTTGAGAGGAGGGTAAATAGACAATAAATTATAACAAGGAATTGAACCAACATCCAAGTTGTTCGAAAATTTCGATCTAATTTTCTAAAACTGAATGGAAATGGAAACAAAAGAAGTCTTCGATCCAGAAGAAGAGCAAGAGGATTCTTTAACTGGCGGCAACAGCAAAGACACGTGAAAATTACGCGTGTAAATTACGTAATTTATAGACAGTGCCTATCTGTGTAGAAATCACTTTGAAGCAAATCATTTTAAAACAATTGGAATGACTGACATGTCATTGGTTCAAATCTGTGATCTGACCAGTTCTATCATCAACGCCCTATTGAACAATTTAAATTTACTCTTTATACATTATTGACAACATTGAAGTAAATAAATAAATAAATTACAAACCTATTTCCCTCTCTATCCCCACCATTTGGCTGTGTTCTAAAGATAATAAAAGGAAGGAGTACAAAAGATTTGGGACTTGATTCTGATTCTAATGGTAAACGTTGAGGAAACCGATCTGAGCGATGCAGGAAGTCAGGAAAATGTATTCCAATTCCGGGGTTCTTAATTATTGCTTTTGTCGTTGCCATCGTCGTCAATGACTTCGATTATTATTGGAAAGGAAACGATTTGGAATAAATATAAACTTTGCAGCAATTGCTTAGAATGGGTTTTTTGTTCGCTTGTGCATGAAAAAGGATCCTTCCAAAGGAAAACTCACAGTTTTCTTTTGGGAATTATTTTAAACGGGAAATGTTTTTCTTCTGAGTTTTTCCAAAAACAATTATTATTATTTATAGATCTTTTTTCTTGTGTGTTTTGTGGTAGGTAACATTTTTAAAAGTAGGTAACATTTTGTAAAGTTCAAGATATTTGTATAGCTTTGATTAACAATTTTCACAAAATATTAAATTTTTCCTTTAAATTAGAAGCTAATTAATTAAAACAGAAAACAAATTAAACACTCATACCCAACAATTTGTCAACTGACAAAAAACACCCTATAAATCACTTTTAGCCGCTGTTAGCCACTTCCGACGTACCAAACCGACCCTTCAAAGGGGGGGGGGCAACAGAGCATTCCATCTGTTGTTTAATAAAATTTGAATGTATTATCTGGCCGATCAATAAAAAAGTTGATATAAAAGCCTGTTCCAACTATAGAGGCATAAGCCGGCTCAATATCGCATAGAAGATCTTTATCCGTTATCCGCATCATTATATACTCCTAACAGAGACGAGAAAAAAAATCATCAATTTATGTCAAATGAAATGGTAAATTTTACCTATAAAGTGCTTCTAAAAGTTCAGAATTCGTCCTAGATAGCCGCCTGCAATGACATCGATGAAACTGACAGGACTCCAACCAAATCTGATGCAATGGAAAATTATATCTTCGAATATCATTGAAGATTTTGTTGAGGAAGACTCTATTAATATAAGAAATTCCAAAACGAATTCCTCCAGATTGATATGAATCAACGATATCTTCATGATATAACCGGAAGGTTTTGTTCTTGATGGAAATTCATACTTGGTTTATAAACTTCATAAGAGCTTGTACGGATGATGGAATGAACGAAATTATGAACCACTCACTAAATTAGAATTCAGGAGAAGTAAGTTTAATCCATGTATTTATACCATAATTTACAAGGACGTCATGTTGATTGCGAACGAGAATGGTAATCAAATTTAATCGATTATTGAAGACATTGGCTCGTAAATTATTCGCCAATCGATCTAAGAAAGTTCTAAGAGAATCATTGTCAGATTTCAACATATATTAAAATCAAAGCTCCAATATATCGGGATATCAAGAGAAAATATCTTAATTCAGAGAACCGGAGGATATAACACCAGAAAGTTACCCTTCTGCTGAATGTAGTGACGTTCCAACAGATGACAAGCCGATATCCTAATCCAAAGTAGTTTCTAAAGATTCCTTGTAACATAACGTAACGTAGTCTATAACTGCTCACTTGGAAAAAAACTGGAACAATCTAAGGAACCACAACGTTTTCTATAAGGAACAGACAAACACATTTTACTTTTATTATCTAAAAAAAAAAAAGAAATATAATACCATCTTTCATGCTTGTAACAAATCTATGAATTTCTTAAGAATGAAATTTAAAATTGTAAGTAAGTCATCCCAAACAACAAAGTCCCAAATCCAATTTTCCTGAACGCAGCTGCTGTAAAGTTTAGCACCAATAAAGATAACTTTAAATTTAAAAAGGAAAGCAATTTCCTTGGACGGACACTCTTGCCAAGACAGAACGTGACATCTTTTCTATGCATTCCAATTCTATTAAATTCGGTCCCTAAAAACTACTTTCAACCAATATTTTTCATTCTTGCCACATTGAAACTCACAGAAACACTAACACTCCCAAACGAATGCCAGTTAGTAATACCCCCAAAAGTTACCAAACATAAAATTGATATTCCGCAATCGTTATGATATGATATTTATATTCAAATTGGTAGCAAAACTGTGTGGCAGGCAGCATAAATGTGGCAGGATGAAGCAAATCAACCACACTCCATCAGCAAACTGCCATTCCAACTCCGCAGTATTTGCATTAGTGAGATGCACGAGCTGAGTTAACAAAGCCATTTTAAGGCTCCTGTCAGGGATGGCATTTACAATATGTTTTTTATAAAGCTTTCTTTTTAGGAGAATAGGTAGGAGTTTTATTGATTTTATGTAATATAGCAATTGACAATAGAAAGGTGCGGATGGACCGGAAAGAAAGCAATTTATTTGATCTCAAAGTCAACTTCTTTTATATCAATTACAAATATTAAAAAAAAACAATAAAAAATTTGATGAAAATGAAATACTGTCAATAACATAAATCCATAGAATAACTCTATCACCCATCCCTAAAGTTTTTTATGAAAAAATGCTATACGAACTGCATATTTGAATGACGTTCAAGTACAAGTTCATTCTGCGATTGCGATTTTATGAAGTTATTTCCACATAGTTGAACAATTTACATTAGAGTTGTTCATACATTTTTCATTTTAGTTTTTAGAAATGAAGCATTATCTTGGAACTTGTAAAAAATTGAGTTTCAGAATTTTAAGATGTTATAGTTTGAAGTTTCTATTAGAGCTATTCATATTACTCATCATATTAAAAACATCGCCGAAAATTTAGTTACTGGCGATATGGTCACAAGGGACCAGGCGAAAATATTAAAATTATTAATATTTTCAAAGTTTCTAACCATAATCATCGTAAATTTTAATACTGGGTAAGGAATTACTAACAAATTATGTTAAAATTCCATAAATTATATACTGTCACATAATGTCACTATGACGGTAACTGTCACATTTACTGTCACTGTGACGGTAACTGTCACATTTACTGTCACTGTCACAATCACTTTCATAGTAACAGCCACATATCACAGTCACATGTCACAAGCCCTATTTTTGTAATTTATATAATCCCTCGTTTAGTATCCATGTCACAATCTCAATTCAGGTTTTTCCTAATTCGTATAATCACCAGATTAGCACCATGTCACAGTAACAAGCCACATTTCATAGTGACGACATCTCACAAATGATAATGATTATGCTTATGTAATTGTATGCAATTTGTTTTTATTTAATTGCCTTAATTTATTTTATTAGTTATTTATTATTATTTTTAATTTATTGTTATTATATTATTTAATTTATATGTAGTTTGGAGTAGATATTTCTATAGCATTCATTAAATTTGTCTGTAATCTACAAATTATTTACAAATTCAATGAAATTTTACAATTTATATCTGTGAGTTATGTAAATAGCAACTCTATCGATTATGAACAATGAAGGCTTGCCTCGCATATATGGGTTGTTCTTAAAAACTTCGAACGTTATAAAATAAAGGTACTGAATAGTGACCTACACAGTCCAGCTTTCCCTTCATGAGAAGTGCTGAATGCTATCGGAAATGCAGAAGCATCCAAAGCATATGGGCCTGATGACATCAGATACTTCCATCCATCTTATACTACCTTACGGAAGACTATAATTTAGTGATTGAGAAATCGTTCAAATTCCAAAGCCTCGCTCCTTTCATCCCTTTGCTAAGATTCTTGAATCTTTACTGTTGCCCCGACCACAGCAACATCTAAGTTTAAAACCTCATCAGGATTGATTGGATGATTGCGGATGGTCTTAGACAACCCCACTTGCGTACTGTTGTCGTGGAATTGGACTTGCCCACTTCTTTGCTTCCTCCACATAGTTCCTCTCCTAATGCTGATGCAGATAAATGGTTATCTTATACAGCTCTACATTATTCAATTAGGAGAAACTTCAACTAGCCACAATCTAAAAAAAAAGAAATCTTCATAGATAACCAGCGATTTTAAAAAGTCAAAAAATTTTAAGTGTTATATTGACAATCTCGATCACCATATAGTCAGAACACGAGTGCATTGCGAATTATATTTTCAAAAAGACAAAATAATTCCCAGAATTTAGAAGTTACATTTAGATTGTGACAACCGTCAATACAATGTGGATTGAGTAATGAGAAGTATTTAAGAGCTGCTGCCCAGAAGAAGACAGCAGAGTACCCTTCACAAAAGTGAATCTTCAGAAAAATTTCTAAGATGATCTCTACTTACAGTATCAAAGCTGAATCAAGTGATCTATAGAATTTTAGAAGCTGCTGGTAAAACCTTCACGTCAAAAATAAAGCTTTATCACGAGGTCGTCATTGCAATACAACTTTACGGTTCAAAATGCTAGAACATAGCATCATCAGATGATCTGCTGTTATTGTAAGTGAAGGAGAACGTCATTGCAATACTACTTTCCGCTGGTGTAAGTATATAATTTTTAATTATATAGTTTCAACCTGGTAAAGTCAAGAAAATCCGCTTCAAACGTCTTAGTTGGGCTAAGGAGAGACCAGTTATGCTAGGGTTGTCTAAAGTACTGATGAAGAGAAACAGCTAAGTATAGAGAATCTCGGACATGGATGGGTAAAGCGAAGTATTTAGTTAATGACTTATGTGATTTACATGTAATTTACGTTGGTAAATTACGAAATTTACGTGTAAATTACGCTTGTAAATTACATAAATTACAGACAATGCCCATCCCTGCTCCCACATGAGAAAAATATATTTAGCGAAGGATACCTAGACTCTGCACACTACCATTTATGCAAGATGTTGAAACTGCAATTAATAACTTAAGGAGCACAAAAGTGTCGGATCAAGGAAAAAGTCTCTTTAACCTCGTGGTTCTATCTAACTGAAGCTTCAAACTCATAGCAAGGTAGCTTAAAACCAGGTCGCGTAACACCAGATTAGATTTTCGCTCTTTGAAAAATTATGGGAAAAAACTTAGGAAAGTCACGATCCTTAAACATTTTATTTACAAACAAGCATATGATGAAGATATCTGGATATGGAAAGTTCCAAACCAGGATTAGCTTTAGTGAAGGTGGGCACTTCCTTCAGGCTAATCAAACATACTGTTTATATTGATTATGATATCGCGGGTAACATATTCTATAGACAAGTGCAGCTGAAACATCTGTTAGTTCTCAAAAGGAAGATCCTGCAGAGTTTAATGGATAACATATTCGGTATGACCAAGTTCTGTACGAGCTTTACCATCAACCAAAACGTGGCCAGAATGAAGCAACTAGCGGCGTCAGGAGCTAAATCTACCATTAAGAAGCGTCTTCTCCAGTAATCAGAGAGTGACAGAAATGAAAGTGTCAGATGGATAAATCCGAAGGAGCAAAGGGATATGGAAAAAAGTTATGATGTTTCTATTTTTTTTAATCTTATAATTTACAAGGATATCTTATTAGTAACAAGGATTTGATTTAATGACCATAACTCTACCTTTGAACAACCCTAATGAACATGTAATTTCTTGAATACATTTTGAATACATAAAAGTTTTTGTTTTTATTGGGGGGGGGGGGGG
>HF911097.1:0-12611 GCA_000341915.2 Megaselia scalaris
CAATGTCTAGAATAAAGCATTGATATGGACCGACAATGCGAATGACCCGGAGTTTTAGGCGATCAGTCATGATGGAAGCAAGGATTTTGTAGGCGACGGAAAGCAGTTCTTGCAATCGCTTCTATCACCTTTCTTGTGGACTGCACATATTATGCTTAAGTTCCATTCCTCTGGCATCTTTTTGCTAATCCAGATGTTTGACAGTAAGCGCTGGAAGACATCGTTAAAAGTCGCTCATGCAGCCTTTGAAAGTTGTGCGGAAATGCCATCCCTACCTGCGCTCTTGTTGTTCTTGAGTCTTTCGATAGCTCCATCCACTTCTGTTCTTGATGGTGGGGGCACCTCATCGTTATTTTGGAAATCAAATGGAGTCTGTCCTTCGATGATTTGATTATTGCCCTTAAGAAATTCACTGAAAAACTATGTTGTGTTGAACTTACGCTGTAGATTGGTCTATTTGGTTTCTGTATGTTCCTTTTGGTAGTTCTATGTCTGAAGATGATAACTGAACTTTTTATGCAGCAAAGGAAATCAGCCGTGAACCTTTCTTATGGTCTCCATGTAGATGTTTTCTTTACCTTGAGCGTTGAAGTCACCAAGGTCCAGTTTCATGTCGTACGCAGAAAGCGTACGATAGGCTACGTAATATCTGACTTCTTCTCTGATAGCACATGGAGTAAATGTCACATTGTTGTTTGATTCAGTCCTATATATGTCTCTTTTCTGAAAATCAGATCTCTCGAAGTCAGTTTTTTCCATTCCATATCTCTGCAGCACTCTTTATAAATTTTGGACGGATACTGGTGTTTCAGGATTCTATTACTTTCTTCATTTAATATCCATCTCGATTACCTGTTTTCTGTTTCGCATCCGAATCATGTTGTTTCCCAAAGTCCTATGTTCCGAGCATCATTTATCTTCTATATCGTACCAACAAAATGATAGGCACATCTGTGACATATCCTTAGCAATAGTCTCTTGCTAGAGGCTTTGATTTGAAAGAGTTCCATAATTAATATTCTAAAAATAATATTAAAAATTTTAAATAAATAGATAATTTACCAACAAAAGTAATCAAAACATGTAAAGCTCGATATATGTCGGTAAATTCCTTAATTGATGCTCTAAATCAACAATATTTCTCAACTCCAGCCATAAAGTTCCCAAAAATGTATACCAAATCTAACTCCAAGAACTGCGAAACGCCCACAACCGAGTGGCGCCATAGACTAAGAAAAATATGAATATAAAAGCTTTCAGCTTTTCAAAAATCATAAACAAATTATACACAATACACGATATTTATAAAATTTCGTCATTGACTTGGGTCGAACAAACGTCCGTCCGACTGCGACGAGACCTACCATAGACTATGGATCTACCGCAAAGACCCATGTTTGCAAAATTTATATTTATTGTTCTCTTGACTATAATAATATAGATAGATCTATATATATAGATAGATTTAGATTTATAGATAAATTCAAATTCTCTCATCGCATCCATTGATTTTGGGTTTATTTGTTTGAATAGAGCAGAATAGATCATTATGTTGTTGCCTTAGTGGCCTATCTAAGATCTATTTGTGTGCAGTCCGTGTTCTGTGATGATATAATTAGATTTGACGTCACAGTTTTGATTTTTGGCAATCTTCCCAACAATAAATAAAATTCGAAAATTTAAGAGAATACACAAAACCTGAACGAAAATACTATTTTCACTGAAATACCTCTCCAACAGATAGATGGGATAGGGCAATGGATCCAGGTGATGGATTTCTCAGAATTTACACAGGTGTTTTCTGGGAATTTTGTTTGTATTTTTATTTATGAATATTTTCTAACAAGATTTTCTTTTTTTATTTGTTTCAGGTATGTTTGTTTGCGATTTCTTTCAACAATACATTTTGTAAGTATTATGAATTTGGTGGAGCTTTGTTTTTTGAAATGAATGATGGTAATGTCGATATTCTTTACTAGAATATTGTCCGACGAGAACTTTTAGATGTTATAGGATTGCTCATGCACTTTGGACCACATTTAGAGGCACTTTTGAGCTGTTCTTCTTCAATTTTGTCAGAGCTGTTTAGGTTACTACTTACTTTTACTTTGTTGCTTCGGCAGATTCCAGCTAACAATACTTTGTCCATACTTCCCGGTTTCTGGCTGATTGTCTCCTGTTTCGCAGAACTTTTTGTTTTCGAGCTGGAGCATATTCATCTATCCCCTCCACATGTCGCTTTGTGCGGATCCTCTCAGCTATGTTTGGAAGCCCAAACAATTGGTACAGCTCGTCGGGGGGGGGGGAAAGCTGAACAAGATGATATAGATGATCCCATGGCTATGATTTATGTTTATTCATAATAAGCAAACTTGCAATATTTTTCTAGGGAGTGTCATTTTTAGGAAGGTATTTTGTTGGATGGTTGTCGGTAAGAAACATACAAGGAAGGCGAAAGTTGATAAAAAATTATTATATTGTATACTTCTTATAAATATATAGTAAGACAATCGTGAGTAATGCTAATTTGGCCTGGTTCTTAGGTTCATGTCACCAGAAACTTGTAATTGGGGAGCAGCTAGTCTTCTACAATTACAGTCGCTGATTATTAATATGAAGGAAGAATTATGGGAAAAGGTACTAAGGTATTAAATAAATTGATTTTTGCCTTAAAAATGTTTAGGTTCATATCACCAGTAACGTTTGATAATTTGACTTGGTCCTTGAGTTTATATCACAATAATCTTATTGAATGTAGATTAATTTCACCTCTGAAAGTACGTAATTGATTTATTTATGATATACAATAGGATCCAGTAGCTTTCTTGACCCTTTAAGTTCACATCACCAGTAACAGTTCATGAAAATTATCTGCTTTCTCCTTATACTAATAAGAAACTGGCTCTAATTTTATAAAATGCTCTTCAGTCATTTACGAACACTATTTTCTATATAACATTCTTTGAATTATTTCGAAAGGCCCGGTCATTATTCCTCACACCGCCAGTAACTGATTGTAACAATGCATACATATACAGCAAAGTGATTAAGTAGCTTTTGCTGGATTTCTCAGTCCACGCGTTCCTGGAATTACCTCTTTCCTCCTTTTGAGTATCCCTAGCATGGGATCATAGAAGCTACTCAAACCCTAAAAAAAGTTTGCAACACCTCTTGTGTCCCGGTCAAGATTTCAAGCAAGCTGTTGTAGATGTTTGTTGTACAACAAAACATCTCCCTGCGAAAATTCTATTTCCGGGAGAACAACTACAGCCCATGCTGGCTTCTCCAAAGTCAGAAAAGAATTGCAACATTCTTGTGTCAAGAGCGGATGTAGGATAAAATCCAGAGTAGGCCACGAAAACATTTGTTTCTTGGTTTCGAGTTCTACCAATCACGTCAAGACGTCATTTTCACTACCATGGATGGGAAAAGCGAAGTATTTAGTTAATTACTTACGAAATATACATATAATTTACATCGGGAAATTACGAAATTTACGTAAATATCTAAAACTTTATATCGAAATACTTCATTACTTATTTAATTTAGATGAAAATTAAGCTTGTTCACTATCATTTCAAAAAAAAATTTATAAAAGCTGTCGAAAAAAGTATCGCCTTGCGAAAATCTCTAGTTCTAGGAATAATAAAAGTTGTTCCTCTTATACTGAGGAAGCTCTAGGGGTTCATTAGAGTCCTTCAGAATAATTTAATGATTGTTGATGGTATTTCAAAGTTAAAGTCTTTTCTAGGATTTGGCAGAGTATGATCCTTTGATCTTCTGAGCACGAAACTGCAGTGGTTTGGGCCTACGATGCTGACATAGGTTCGCATATGATTCAAGGTAACATTCCTTTGTTGTTCTTTGCATAATTTTTTTTATTTACAGACTGTAAATCTAAAAAAAAAAAAGGGGGGGGGGGGGGGGGGGGGGGGGGGGGGGGGGGGGGGGGGGGGGGGGGGGGGGGGGGGGGGGAAGATGTATATTGTGACATAGAAAACAAATAGCTTCAGACCCTTATGTTGGTGGTGCGATTTTACATCCGAGTGGGCTCAAGATACATAGAATCTTTATGCAGCTTTTCAATCATTAATAACTTGTACTAAGCATAAATACATTGTACTAAACATAGATATGTTATACTAACTTTTTTAGTATATTTCTATGACATGGAAGTGAAATAGGCAGACAATAATACAGACAGGTTGATGACATTTTAATGAACTCAAGTGCATGTTTGTTGCACGTGCTTTGATTCTAGTCGAACATGAATAACATGTGTTTTTGATATGCGATGAGGGCTTTTGACTTTGAAATTATGATTATATTAATGAAATATGATATTTTCCATTATACAAGAGCTTGATTTATTAATATTATTAGCTTTGTATTATTTTGTATATAGAAATTACAAATTGTTGAAAGCAATTGAAGTACAATTACTCTTATTAGTCTCAAAAAGCCACAAATCATTCAACGCTCAATTATTCATCACATTCCTCACATATCACGTAAATTCACCATTCAATCTTTAACATAAAGTTGCACGCAGCCAGAACAAGATGAATGTGCAACATATGAGTCACGTTGAAACCATCAAGTTTGACACATGAGTGGTATTTTGTGGCAAGAAGTAAATGAGAAAGAACCGAGGACAAGGAGAAAGTTCTGATTGATTAATACCTGGAAGAATCAAATCTAAAAATATAATTTATTCAAAATAAATGTTCATATTGGAAAATCGGAGTTTGTTTGTTTTGTTAGGTTGAACAATATTTTGTATTTATTGCTTAAGTGACAAAATGTTGATAATAGTTCTTAATTATAAGAAATAATAAATTTTTGACTTGCCCAATAATATAGAACAGTTCTTTCTTAATACGATAAATTATCATTATAACAGCGAAGTTGAAGCTCTGGACCATATCTAAGAAATCTTTCTATTTCATTTTTCTTGGCTATTTTGAAACTCTGGAAAATAGATCTAACAGTAAAAGTTAACTTCTGGAATGTTTGTGGACTCAAATGTTGCTACCGCAATTTGTATGATTTCATTTGTCTCCCCGCTTTGTGAATGATTTGAATGTGTTTGGTGTTGCTATCTGGCCATGCACTGATGAGACCAACCAGATTTCAGATATGAATTTAACAAGAGAAAATTAATATCTCAAAAATATTCTTAAATTCAAAGTTTACAAGAACCTCAATTAATTTTTAGACATAAGCGATGAATAGCTGGTCTTGAATTGAGGCTGTCAATCGAGATAGGCTTTTTAAATCGCCATGAATGTTGAAAGAACGGGGGTCTTCGCACCTATGTGCTATATTTTAGTGATTCATCTGGCTATTGCACTAATGAGGCCAACCAGATTTCAGATACATATTTAAAAAGTAAAGATGAATATCTTAAGAAAATTTGTTGTTTTTTTTTTGGAAAATAGATTCAAAAAGTTATTGTACTTTATATATCTAAAAGAATAAAAAAAATGGATGGGCCAAATTTAGTGTTTAGTTAATTATTTACGAAATTTTCGTCTGTAGATTGCGTAATTTACGTAAATAATTGATATTTTGTATTGAATTAACTAATTACATGAAAATTACGTGAATTACAGACATTTCCCTGAGAAGAAACAAATATTGAAATATGTGACAGGAAATCAAATGTAGATTCATACGTACACGTGTCATGCGTAGGTATCTAAGTCGTGCTGCCAATCATGCCCTATGGTATTCCAATTTGTATCCTTGATGATAATCATATTTATACTTAAGAGTTTTATTATGAACTTATGAACTGCGATTAACATGACATTTCACTGGAGACGAGGTCTTTATATCTCCCTCTTATATACAACTGTTGATTTTCTAACTTTTTAAAATAAAAACTTGTGGATTTTGAAATATTTGACTTGGTCCTAAGGGTTCATACCACCAGTAACTTATTTTTAAATACATTGAATAAGCCAGAAGACAGCAAAGGGTGAGATACTTTGTCAATACGTGTGCAAATGTCTCCCAGACAAACCAGTCACATATAAAATTCTAGTACTGAATAATAAATACTTCAAATCCTTAAAAAATCTACGGAATCAAACAAAAATCCACCCAATCTCTTGAAAATCGATCATTAAAAAAAAACACTGAAAATAAAAATGTTTCCATTTAAACCAGTTCTTTCATTCCAGTTCTACAAGTCCTAGACCAGTCCGAAAAACCATCAATATTTTTACCATTCAACCCAGTCTTATGTTCTAATCTTTTTTCCAGTCCAAGAATCTTAAGATATTTGTAATCAGTTCATCCAGTCTTTTGTAGACTCAATAAAAATTAAATGAATCAAGATGTCAATCATCACAGAAATAATCTCCCTCCTTAGAATTTAGTCTATTCCTTTTTATATAAATTGGGAATTTAAAACTCTGGAATCTACTCAGAAACACCCAGTTCACTTAAAAAATCTGAGAACTGTCCCGCTCTCGGAAGATATCAACAGATTGCAACAATTTGAAAGTAGATTTGGTTAGCTAGCCTATATAAAATCGGCCTTTTTGTGTGATCGTTTTTTTTATGTACTCCGATGAAGCTGAAATTACGAAGGTAGGAGACGAGTTCTTTATACTCCCTTATCATATATAATAGCTCACTCTATAAAATAAACCATTTGTCCTAAGAACATTTGGCTTGGTCCTAAGGGCGTACACCACCAGTAACTGATTCTTGAATATTATTAGATTTTTTAGTTTGAAAACTTCCAAGTCTCATGATTTTCTGTATCTTGAGTCTTTTGAGAACATCAAATTGAGGATTACCCTCTTTAATTTCAATAATATCAAATAATCTCATATTTCAAGATATTAAATTCCAAAATCTCTCAAAAACCAATCCCATCCATCTAGTAAAAAGTAGAAAAAAAGGCATCGTAAATGTGAAACGTAACCAAACCACCAATAACAACAAAATTCTATAAATAATATTAATTTTCCTAATCCGAAAATAGAAGAATTATATATAATTTTGATGGATTCCTCCATATTTCCCTGCCTTTTATCTATCTTTAAACATTATAATTTCTTTTAAAAATATTATATTATTTCATCCAGATCCAGCACAGCCATCAGCCATAGGTTGGTAGTAAACTTTTTACCAAACTTTTGTTTATCTTATAAAATTATTGTTTTTCATCTTGGATATTTCTTCTATCTCATTTTGAATTTTCCACCTGAAGAAACCATGTGATTTACTGGTTGACTACGATGCTCTTTTCAGCTATTTTTATCCAATATTATATATATTTATGTTTTCATTTTATTGAAATTTTCCATAAATTTTATATTTATAGCTTGTTTTTTGAGTATCTATTTGAGATGAAAGAGAGTAATTGGACATATTATGTTATTAAGATATTTTTTATGATTTTAATTGGAGTAATTTTATGATAATTGAATCTAATTTTAGGAAATATTCTAGAAAAAGTAGTTTTTATAAATATAAATTTCTTGTTTTTATTTCCAAATAAAGTTAACAAGAAGTATAAACAACTTAGCAAGTCTAGAAAGCCATAAAAATCATAATTAAAAAGTCAATATCTTTCTATTTTAAATGGGTAATAAATATTTTTATGGGTTCAATTAATATTGTAATTTGTTTTTATTTTTTTAAGAAAGTTATATAAATTTATATTACGGGAATTTGTTTTGTAATTATAAAAAAATAGAAATTTTGTTTTATTCAAGGGATGACATTTAGTTTCAAGTAATAAATCTATATCTGCAATTGACATTGAAAATTACTTTGATTCTTGAATTTCAACCCGATTCTTAGAAACAGAATTCCTTCAAGCTTAGTAAGCTTAGTTAAATTAGACGTTAGTTTGGAGTAAGTTTTGCTGTTGGAGCCGATATAAAATTGCTTGTGCAAACTTCGAGACAAAGCCAGATTCTGTGACATCGTTTATGTTAGCCAACCTGCTCATGATATGAAAATAGGTGACTTCAATACTTAGATAGGAAGAGAGATACACCTATGGGAGTGCTATAGGCAAACATAACATACATGCAAATACCAACACAAATGGCTTGAAGCTAGTCAGGGGGGGGGGCGAACAAAGAACTAGCTATAAACTACCGCAGTTTTTATAGGGTGTGGGATTCTGGTGTTTTAGAAAGAGATTTTAAGATTTATTGACATATCATTGAACTTTTCTGAATGTCAGGATTTTTTTTAATTTTAGATATTGATGGTAATTGTAGATTCTATAGACTATGTAAATTCCATGAATATCTAAGAATGTATAATATGCATATATATCTGAAAAGGAAGATATACAATTCAGGATCACTGTCAATTCTATAAAGTATCTATTCAAGAAAGTCTTGTAAAACACTCAGTTGCAGACCTCGTCGTCCCATGCAACACCATCAACAGAATTACCATCGACCAACGTAATACCCAAACATATGGGCCAATGGCCACTGGATGGAATCATATTGGATATAGTTGAACAAAGAACGCTATAAACTACCGCAGTTTTTATAGGGTGGAGTGTGGGACTTTGGTGTTTTAGAGCTTTTTTATTCTAGACATTGATGGTAATTGTAAATTCTTCAGACTATGTAAATTCCATGAATATCTAAGAATCTATAATATGCATATACATATATCTGAAAACGAGTTCAGGATCAATTCAGGATCACTGTCAATTCTATAAAAGTATGTATTTAATAAAGTCCTCTAAGACACTCAGTGGCAGACCTCGTCGTCCCATGCAACGTCATCAACAGAATTACCATCGACCAACGTAATACCTAAACAAAGAACTAGCTATAAACTACCGCAGTCTTAATAGGATGTAGGGTGTTTCGAAAAAGATTTTATAGATTTATTGACATTTTATTGAATTTTTCTGAATGTCAGGATTTTTTTTTATTTTAGATATTTATGGTAATTGTGATTTTCATCAATGTCCAAGAGTCAAGAATATGTTTTTTTTGAAGAGTTTTACTGTATAAGTCGTGGAGACTTTACATATGCAATGCCATCAACAGAATTACCAGCGACCAACGTAACACCCAAACATATGGGCCAATGGCCACGGGATAGAATCATATTGGATATTGTTGAACAAAGAATGTTTGGAGAATTATAAAATCCGGCTTGATGAGCTAAAATGGAACTCTCGGTTGAACACTTTCAAGGAAAGAGCGCAGGTGGCGATGCCATTCCCGCAGAACTTTTAAAGGCTGCAGGAGCGACCTTTAACAATGTCTTCCACCGCTTAACGTCAAAGATCAATATTAGCGAAAAGATGACAGAGGAATGGAACATCAGCATAATATGTCCAATCCACAAGAAAAGTGATAGAAGCGATTGCCAGAACTATTGAGGCATTAGCCTGCTATCCGTCCCCTACAAGATCCTTACTTCTATCATGTCTGAGCGCATAAAACCACACGTCATTCGCATTGTCGGCCCGTATCAATGCGTTTTTTCTACGACCGATCAGGCTTTCACCATCAGGCAGATTCTTGAAAAGACCTATGAGTACAACATCGACACTCACCACTTATTCATCGATTTTCGTCAAGCGGGGGGGGGGGCGTTGCATAGGACACCACATCGTACCAAATCTATGAGCTGGATTATATTTTTTGGTACGAAAATCAGCAAAACTAAAACTAAAATCTGGAAAAAAGTATAAAAATAAAGTGAATACAAAACCACACCTTTGGTCAGACCGATCCGCTGTAGATTATACTTAAATTTATACTTATATTTATGGAAAAAAAAGTTTGTTTTCCTTAGCATTATCAGAATGGATGCTGTGCTTTGCACTTTTGTAAAGTGAAAAAAAAGTAGAAAAACAAAGTTTTTATTTGCACTTCGGTTACTCTCTCTGTAAATTAAGAAAATTTATTGGAAAACTTTATGTTTGGAAAATTTTATATTGGATTTCTGTTTTATCTGCAATCGTCTTTAGCTGGAAAAGTTATAGTTCTGTGTATAACAAGAAGAAACTATCTATATATATCTCTAAAAATAATATACTTTTATTGAATAGTATGGATATATTTTAATTATAGATTTTTTTTCTATTTCTTTTCCAATCTCAGATTCAATTGATTATTGCTTTTTCATCGCTTCTTGTTTTAGAGATAGTGTTTTACAGTAAAAGCGAAATAAATTATTTTAATTTTACTGTAAACATGAAATAAATTTTGTAAATGTCGGTAATTGTATTTGCATTGATGAAATATTGTAGTTTTTATTTGGTTTAGAGATTATTTTATGGAAAATTTAATTATCTTTATTTTACTTTTGAAGATTTATTGTCTTGTAAATGTAATTAAAGGAATATTTATATTTATCAAATTGGATAACAAGATGAGTTTACTTGTTTTAGATTTAGTTAATTAATATAATGACACAATTGTAAAATTTTAAATAATGAAACAGATAAATAGATGGCGCTAATAAAACGATGAAATGTTCTAGAACAAGAAGAGACGATTATGTGTTTCTCTTTTTTACTCATTAATGCTTAGGAGGAAAGAGACAGATATATTTGTATATATTTCTTGGTCTCAGAACAACAACGAAACATGTCCTTGTGCGGATTCTCTCAGCTATTTTTGGGAGCTCAAACATTTAGTATAGCTTTGATTTATTGGGCAAGACTTTTTGTACCAGTCTTGCCCAATAAATCAAAGCTATACTAAATGTTTGGGCTCCCAAACATAGCTGAGAGAATCCGCAAATGGACATGTTTCGTTGTACAACTTTACCCTTCTCTTCTCTAATTGGATCGATGTTAGATAGGGCTGAAATCGATGTTAGATAGGGCTGAAAGTACACTGGTTGTCTAGATTTATCCTTTACTTTACCTCTACAATGATGTCCTTCTAATAGATGACTTCGATGTTCTCTTGTTCGAGATCATGTACTTGATCTTATCGCCTTTGACCTTTAGATCAAAAGAAATCTCCCCTTTTTGATCTCGAGGAAAATGATCTGTCAGCACGCCTTAATACCTAGCTTATAGCTAGTTTATTCTCGTTGATCATATTGGATGTTGGACGCTCTCCTGATCATCCCCAGGCGGAACCTGTTACAGTCTTGAATCTTTGGAGATTCCACCAGCAGCTGTTAACTCAATGTATTTCCAAGCGTTATTTGTATGAGTTTTAAAGGTTGACTTCCCTACAAAAAATTCAATCCGGTTCATTTGTCTGAGAGTAAAAAGAGATCGGTCATAGACTTTCCAGACATTAAATCATAGCGGATTGTGATTTTAAGCGCTTAGGCATGTTGGATTTAATGATCTTGTAGGAAACACAGGACAAGCACCATAGTTCTTGCAATTGCTCCTATATGACTGTTTCTTATGTACAGAACAGCTAACGTTCCATTTCTCTTCCATTTCTGAAAAAACAAGATCAAGAAGAAGTTTGGAATTACCATCTTCTATAAACCCTCAAATGAGGGTATCGAAAAGGATCATCCAGTGTTTGTAGGGAGCAGTTTGTCATCAAGACAAATAGATCTGAATAACGATGATGTTACAAGGAATTCAAGCCAATAACCTTCTCCTTCAGAAACTTTTGAAGTAGATCAGAGTCTCCGACTCGCTGTAGCGGTGAAGCTTTTTCCAGCTAACGAAAGAAAGGGCTTCCTTGGTATATACAAACATTGAAATTTGAGTATTTGTACCTTGGTATTTGATCAAAGAGATACTATTTGTTAATTACAAAATCTTGGACCAACCAAAAGGCTGGAAATGATTTCCCTTATCGTCAATTCTTGTTGGTCTTCACTGTAAAATCTATTCCATATTGCATAACTTACATAGGTAAAAAGCCATATAGTTGGTAGTAATATCACCGAGAGAGACAAAGCTTGTAATTTATGAGACCTGCATATGTAATTTACCGACTGACATTACATTTTTATATAAGTGCTTAAGTTAATTACATAACTCCGATTTTACTGCCATTCATAATTATTTTCTTCAAACATCTTGAAAAAATATTCTAGAACTTCATTAGAAAAATATTTTCCATAAACAGTAAATAATAAATCATAATAATTTTATAGGTAAATAAAATTTTCTTATTCCAAAGTCCTCAAACATATTCCCTAATAACATATCATTGTTAGCTTGTCAAAATAAAATCTATCAACAAAATTGTCTTTTAAAAATAAACTTTCTCTCGGACCTACCGGGAAATCTTCTAGAAACTATAATCCAAAGTGTCAAATAGCCATAAGCCCCATCCGACTAATAAAAATTAATCAGAGACAAGAACTCTTAGAACTTTCTCCCACTCTAATGACACACCTAATCAATTCCCGTTAATCTCATTAAAAATTCATTGCGTCATCGAACTCGGGTTCTTGAATTTAAGTACATTTTGTCATCCATCGGCATGACACCGGAATGGAGGAAACCTTTTTCTACCTTTTTGACCCATTTCTCCCAAGAATTCCAAAATTCATAAATCGATAAAATTCAATTGTTGAATGTTTAATAGGAAAACCGGTTGATTTTTGATTCTTTCCAATAGCACTTACCTATTTTGTGGTAGTTTGTAACAATTCTAGAATACCAATTT